>OZ010714.1:4216956-4281597 GCA_963932345.1 Ophion ventricosus | reverse complement strand
TTTGCCAACCTCGGTACAATGTCCGGTCGATCGTGCGCGCTTGACTTTTGGTTAAACTATACAGCCCGCTCGTCCGTTTGTACATTATATCGCGAATATATATATATATATATGCGGAAGATAGCGTGAGGAGAAAATAGGGAAGAGCTCGCCGATCGTGCATTCAGCTTCCGTGCGCCGCCGGCGATAAACCCCACATCCGCGTATATCATGAGCCAATAACGAAACGGACCTGAAGCCTGTATCGGGAGACCCAAGCGAATTACACCCTTGCATTTGCCACTGCTGCAGCGAGCGATCGATCTATCCGGAAACCTCCATTATTTTAACACTTCATTGATGTATCGCATTCATCAGCTCACAATTAATAATTCCGCATTCGGAATAAATATCTGGCGGGGCCGCAACCGGTCGCGCTTACATTCTCATCCTTCAGACAAAATCTCGTGGCAATGATTTACTCGCAACTATACATATTACAGCTACGCGGAGAAATTCTAAAAAGAGAATAAGTTCGTACAGAAATTTGTTTGAGAGTCCCCAGATCCTACCGCATCCCTATAGGGATTTGATAGGGACGTCGCACGTAGGGAATCCACATTGGAATCCAAGTGCATGCCGTGGTTATTTCTCGATTGAAGTCGTTTGAGAGTTTTTATTTGAAATTGTCAATCGTAATTTGTTGGATCTTTCCATAAAATATATCATTTTGTGATCCCGTTGACAAATTCGTTGAAGAGTCCCAAGATGCAGTTACATCTCTATAGGAATTTGTTGGGGACACTGAGCATAGGGAGTCCTCATTGGCATCCAATTTTATTCTGCAATGTTCACCGATTAGCACCGTTTGAGAATTCTTACCACGTTTTAATCGAAAATATGTGAAAAGTCACGAGAAAAAACTTGGCGTGTTGAAATATAACCTGCACGCTTCGATATACGTTTTTAAGCGATTTATACATTTTTAACACAAGTTTTGTACTTTTTCAAGATCCACTCATTTTGTATACCTAGATATTTTGTTTAGAAAATTCAATGTACAAAATGCGATGGGATCCATTAAGAATCGTAAAAGCTGTTAAAGTTCGAATCGTTGGAATGCAATGAAAATTCTTTTTTGATTTTTGCTATTCTCCATTTTTATCGTTATCCAAAATATTTTTCGATAGATTTGGGTTATACGCCTTTGACGAAAATCTTCTAAAAAGTTTGCCGTAGATTTGAACTGTTAAAAAAAAATAGGGATTATTTTCGTTGCGTTTCAACGATGTAAACATCAATATTACGAATCGTATGGGATTCTGTTCGATAATGTTGCAATCTTCTACGATTTAAATCAGATTCGTACATTGGATTCCAATGGGGAATCCCAATTAGAATCCAATGTACGAGGGTGACGTTTTAGTATAGGGATCCAACGCGATGACCCATCGGATCCTTACAAGGAAGTAGTGACAAGTATGGGAATCCAATTTGATCCATACGACAATTCCTGCACGGGAGGAAAATGTACACGTGCATATTTCCAAAAATGTTTCAACGTCATCCTGTAATTCTATACTTGAGATAATTCATAGTCGATCGTAAGTCGTTGTATTAGTATCGATATTATGGACAAACGATCACGCGTCGAACGGAGCGCAACATGTCGATACATATATTATCTAACGGTATCGGGTCGAGGACGCATCTGCATATACGCCGCCCCCTTCGCCCTTCAGATATCTTATATCCATTGTGGTAGCTCTTGCATCTCCATCCGTGTGTATATACAGGGTGGACCATTTAACGTGACCACCCCAAATATCTCCGTTGCCTTTAGAGTGATGAAAGAAATGTCAGGAGGTAATTTGATTGATTTCGAAGGGCTGATACAGTGGTGAAAAAATTCATTTTTGTCAAGGTCATAGTTTTTGCGTTCTCACGGTCATCAATGGTTTTTCAAATGGGAACATGTTTTTCTTTTTATTAAGACGTTGTAGCTGATATTCAGACGAATCCAACGACCTATAATACCATGGACTTGAAATGATTTTTCACCAAAATACACGTGTAAAAACGGGAAATCGTGATGGTATAGACAATAAGAATATTCGAATAATGTATTTGAATTTTTTACCATCACGATTTCCCGTTTTTACACGTGTATTTTGGTGAAAAATCATTTCAAGGTAATGATGTCTTAGGTCGTTCGATTCGTCTGTATATCAGCTACAACGTCTTGATAAAAAAAAAACATGTTACCGTTTGAAAAACCATTGATGACCTTGACAAAGATGAATTTTTCACCGCTATATCAGCCCTTCGAAAACAATCAAATTACCTCCTAACATTTTTTTTCGTCACTCTAGAGGCAACGGAGATATTTGTGGTGGTCACGTTAAATGGTCCACCCTGTATACAGGGTGGTACAATAACTATTAGCACCTTGGATATCTTCGAAACTATAAGGTTCACAGAAATCTTTGCTGAAATGAAATTGCACAGTACGAAAGGGGCCATCCGATCGCGATAATAGTTTTTTTGCAGGTGGAGGTACTTCGGACATTTGAAGGTCAACTCCATTTTTTTAAATGGATTGGTATGTTTTTTTTCTGTATCATGAAAGACGAGCTTAAAACGAGTTCAACGACCTATAACATAAGGTCATTGAAGGTCGTAGAAAGTACAGAAAGGCGATAATACTTACAGTTTCGGTAGTAAATAAAATTACTACGTTTATATTAAGATAAACGCCTTTCTGTACTTTCTATGACCTTCAATGACCTTATGTTGTAGGCCGTTGAGCTCGTTTTAAGCTCCTCTTTCATGATACAGAAAAAAAAACATACCGATCCATTTAAAAAAATGGAGTTGACCTTCAAATGTCCGAAATACCTCCACCTGCAAAAAAACTATTATCGCTATCGGATGCACGGAGAGAATTAAAAGTTAAAAATTACCGTGCAGTAACGGTAACCAGATGACAACCCTGAAACTTCGCTTATTATTACTGAGTAAAACACAGATTTTCACGAAAATAAAATAAAATTTCTTCTTCAGATAGAAAATTTTACCAGATTTTCTAATAAATTTTGATGTGTAACAAAATACGCAAAACTTAAATTTAAAAAATATATAATATCAGCGAAATTTTACCGTGCATTTTATTATTTTATGCCTTTCAAAAATGTCTATCAAAAAGTATCGTCTTTATAACAGTTATTTTAAGATTTATTATAAAATTTAATGAGTGTTATAGGAAAATGTATTGTGCTCTCGGTAAAAATTATCGTGCGCGCAACCCTTCTTGTGTAGTAAAATTTTAGCTACGTATTTGAAATTTTCTGTAACGTGAGTTAAAAAAAACTTGTCGCATACGAATTATTATGCTTTTCTTACTTGTCACCACATTGAAATATATCACGGTAATTTTTACCGTGAAATTCACGACAAAAATTACTTTTTAATTCTCTCCTTGTGGCCCCTTACGTACTGTGCAGTTTCATTTCAGCAAATATTCCTGTGAACCTTATAGTTTCGTGCTAATAGTTATTGGACCACCCTGTATATGTGTGTGTGTATAGAGGCACGGAGAGAGAGAGAGAGATAAAGTGAAGGCGAGTTCTCTCGGGCGTGAAAGGAACGCGTTCCCCGCGGATGAAACTCTTACGATGCATCCTCACCGCTTCACAGATGTATATATATATATATGTACATATGTGTACATACATACACACATATATGCGTGGTGCGTGCACGACACTCCTCTTGGACATCTGTAAATATATATGTATATACGTGCATACGTGCCCATACTTGTCGAAGAAGTGATTTTGAAGATGTTCGACTTCGAGGACCGTCCTCAAAACATCCCGTTATGATGATAGTCAATATTGTATAGGTATAAAGGGTTCAACACATCCTTCCGGCATATACAGTGGCATGCAAAAGTTCCCCTCCACCCTATTTTTTTTTTTACTAAAGTGATAAAATATTTACTTCCTGAACTCGTTAATTATTAGAAAATTTTAAGATTGCTATAATATGAATAATAACGTGACATATATTCTTATTTTCGTATGTCGTATTATTTGTGTACAGCGCCGAACGAGTTTCGTCGGTGTGGCATCGTACGCACAGTTTGTTCGCATTTTTTTTCATACCAGTGTCAAAACATGCGTGACAATGAAAAATCAGTATTACTTCTGTCGCGATAGCGAAATACACGAATATTGAGATCCGTAAAATCGTGTTAAAACTATCTTCAGAAGGAAAGAGTTCTCGCGATATTGCGACTACTTGATCTATTGGAAAAAGTACGATCAATCGTATTATTCGTAAGTATAAATTAACAAATTCGTTGTGTGACAAAAGTCGAAGTGGTAGACGGCGAAAAATCATGGAATTCGTTGACAAAATTATAAAAAGGACGTGCGCTATAGATCCAGGAAAAATTGCAGCAGGCATTTCGAGAGAATTACGTAGTGAAAATCGTGCCGACATTAGTCGGAGTACAGTTACCCGACGTCTAAAAGGGGCAGGACTGATTGGACGCATTGGTGTAAGAAAACCACTCATCAGTAAAAATAATCAGAAGGCCAGATTGAATTTTGTTAAAAAATATCAGCATTGGACAGTATCAGATTGGCGGAAAGTGCTTTTTTCCGATGAATCCAAATTTCAATTATTCAGAAGTGATGGTTGGAAGTACGTGAGACATTCAACAGGTACCAGATTCAACGTGAGCTATCAAATTTCTACCGTAAAACACGGTGGCGGGAACATTAAAGTTTGGAGAGCATTTTCTGACAACGGCGTTGGTCCGCTCGTAGAAATTCAAGGCAATATGGACGCTACAATATACAGAAATATATTGCAAGACCATATGCTCCCATTTGCAATGAAAAAACATGCCGCGTGGTTGGGCTTTTTCAACGCGATAACGACCCCGAACGTGCTTCACGTATTGTAAAAGATTTTCTTCAAAGACGAAAAGTACGCCTTCTCGACTGTCCATCGCAATCACCGGACTTAAATCCGATTGAGCATTTGTGGCAATACCCAAAATATCGTGTTGGAACAAAAAATCACTTTAACTCGACGTAATTATGGAATCATTTGCGACATGAGTGCGAAAATTTGCCACAAGAACGGATCTCACAATTAATAGCGTCCATGCCTCGTCGATGTGTCGCAGTTAGCGCTGCTAAGGGCATGGCAACAAACTACCGAGTCAATTGAAAAAAATCGAATCCCCGTTCGTTGTTTAAAAAAATGTTTATATTTTTCACCCGCAATAGTATGTCGCCCAATACATTTGTACACTCGTTAAATAAAAAGTGATAGACAATCAAATATTCAATAACAATATTTATGCAAATAATTAATTGTTTTTAAATATAAGTGAATACACGTTGTCATAACACGTTTATTTTTTCCCCACCGTCGCATTTCAATGCATTATGCCTGAAAAATCGAATGGCCCAAAACTTTTGCACGCAACTGTACATTTAAATTGAAGACGGAATTTATGAGCGCGGGTGCCTGTATTATTCGTGTCGACGAGTACCTATATACAACGGAGTATACACGAACTGTCCTTGTCAGTAGATGTCGAGATGACTTCCCGGTTAGTCGTTATTGGCTCCGATGTCATAACACCATTAATATACGCGTAAATGGACATGACTCATCCGACAAGCCTTGCCATCCGTAAGATCCACGCGACTATGTATCGTTCGCCTATAATACGCGGATTCTCACAGGCGGCCTTATTTCGTAATTCGCGTATAAGCGACAGGCAGGGTGTAACCGCGTAATGATATCCTGTTCTCCGGATTTCTCGCGTGCGCGATAAACACGAGCTACCATCGTAAAAACCGAACACATGAATAATTGACATGAGGAGGTAGTGCAGTTTCAACGCTTTGACGCACCCATTTACGGAGGATGAGTGCATAAAATTTTAAAGCCGATTATTCGCAGTATTTGATAACAGAACGAATAACAAGCCCTACTTCCCGAGTAAAAAATGTCGAGCCGCGTTCAACCCGCAAAATAAAGGCCTCCTTCCCCGAGCAGCGATCGGCAATAGCGGATTATCGGGTACCTAAACAATGTTTAGAATACCAATACGTTGCTGCCTCCGATGAACCTCCCGAATTGCAGAAACTGGATATTGTCACTCAACGTAGGCCAATGCAGAGCGCAACTGAACCTGCGTAACTCCAGGTGGGCCTACTTCAAGCGCTCCTGCAGAACCTACTGGTCCCCCTTTCGGCCTACTGTAGGCGCACTGTAGACCCTCTGGACCCTCCATTCAATCTATTGTAGGCGCACTGTACACCCTCCGGACCCTCCATTCAGCGAGAACGTATTTATTTCATCATCAAACGGGTTACCAATCAGGCTACAATGGAGTGTTGATGGGGGCGATATCGAATTTGGGCTCAAAACAGGTTAGGTGGGGTCGAGGCAACGGACTTGAGATCGAAAGCAGGTTAAACAGGCCTGTATTCTGCACGTTTTACTGAAACTGAGGGTCGAAAGAAGATTTGGGAAGACTAACAGAGGCTACACTGGACCAAATGGAGGCCTCTTCAACATGGCACTGAATCCGACAAA
Organism: Ophion ventricosus; assembly: GCA_963932345.1. Lineage (NCBI taxonomy): Eukaryota > Metazoa > Arthropoda > Insecta > Hymenoptera > Ichneumonidae > Ophion > Ophion ventricosus. The sequence continues at coordinate 4,274,991 of OZ010714.1, read as the reverse complement.
TGGGGTTTGGTAGGTTCAATGGAGGCTAGTGGCGTGTGCATTACAAAAGAAATGGGTCCTGCGAGTGTTTAGATAGATTTTGACTCGAGTTAGCAATGATATTTCGATCTTGATTCAAATTTAGTAGTAAAATATTGAAATTGCCGTTATAATTACGTAGGCACTAGAACCCTTTTACACGTGTATCGTTAAGGGCATGTACAGGGTCAACATAACCTCGCAAATCTTCCAACCCAGTTTTCTCATAAATGGTTAAGGTTTTTCAGGAAAAACAACGCATCAGGCTCTGGAGAATATCCTGACACAGAGCTTGACGATTTTCTTTTTCCCTAAATATGATTCATCTTTGAGAAATCTCGGTTCGAAAATTTTAGCTATCTCTCTCGCACTCATATGTCACGTGGTACACCTTCTACTTCGCCTTAAGTTCAAACAACTTTCTCGTCAAAATAATCTCTCTCTCTATCGCCCACTCTCACCATCTCTCTCTCTCTTACTCTCTCTATCTCGCCGCTCGTCTTGTTTTGATCCCGTTCGTTATGGAGTAAGAATAAAAGTAATGGAAAGCATGAAGATTATACGCTCGAACGTTGTCGAATCGGTCAAACGAGCTCTATACTGAAAATTACTCTTGCCACACGTCTACTAACACGAATGAAAAACGAGTCCCTCCGCGCGAGGTGTGCGACGAGCGCGCACGGCGTGTAAATTAATATCGCTCTGCATATATGTGACAGGAAGTGGGAGGACGTTCGTTGCAGCTGTACAAACTCTCTTGGAGGACATTCGAGAGTCGCATAGACGATTGTCCTGATAACGAGTGGCGATCTATCGTCATTGAAATATTCAATGAAAAAACATCCGTTTTTAATCGGAGCACGAAGAACCTATGCAATTTTTTTTATCTCACTTTAATGATGTATGGGCTACAACTGAAAATCATAATAAACTGTTCAAAATTTGACATATCATTAAAAAAACCAAGCTGAGTTAATGTGCAAAATTTAAAGACGATTGACCAAACACATCAAAAGTTATACAATAACTAATTTAACGTGCGATCTTATGACAAATAGCACTTTCTTCGATATTTATACCATGAAAATATAAATAAAGTCATAGCAACGAGTTCTAAATTTTCCAACGTGTATAGAATACATTCGGGAATCTATACTGAAAATTTTGTACGCGTGGTCAACGTAATTTCGATGATATTTAATTAAAATCGGAACCCAAATAAACCCAAACAGTTTAGTAATATTATGTTACTTTGATTCAGGAGCTCATTAAATGGAATTTTTCATAAATTTTAAATTTCTGTTTCTTCGTTTCCAACAGAGATAGATTCCGGTGTACTTCGCGTCAAATGTTTTTTCGGCCTTGGGCATAATATTACGATTTTTTTAATTTTAAAATTTTTTTCATTCAAATAACGTCTAGGCATATGAGTTAAGGTATTTTCTACTATATATAATTATTCGAGGCCAATTTACATTAAATTATCATGGTTAAAAGTGAGAGAATTGATTTCACAATACTTTTGGCAGTGACGATACCTACCATACATCCTTACGGGCTTACATACACCTGGGTAGGTCAAAAAGATCGATTTTTCGAAAAGGTGCTCATTCGAAAGTACTATCCTTTGAGAGTCTACCCTGAAAATTTCATAAAGAAATTCGCAGTAATGACGAAGTTATAACGTTTTGTAACTGACCGGATGAGCAACGACTAACGGTTGGGGCGCAGGTAGACGCGGCCTTTGTCATCTGTTTGACTATGAGTTTGACTATGAATGAGGTTGCCACAGCAAAAAAGAAAGATCTAACGGAAGCGTCAACATCTAAGGAAGATCCGTCATATGGCCTAGGAATCGACGATTTCATGTAAGTTTAAAATAAACCAGTTATTTCAGTGTAAAGTGCACTTAAAACTTTAAACGCGTTCTACTCGAAACAGTATTTTCAAAATCAGTACCAGAAATATCTCCGCAACTACTGGACCGATCGGGATCAAGTTTTGCACAGTATGCTTCACACAATAATCTAGTACTTATCGAGCCGTTTTTTCGATACCTGGCAAATTTTTTTTTTCGTCATAAGTACTGAACAATTTTAAGGCGAAAAATCGCCTGTTTTATTTCAGTGACTGCCATGACCCGAAAAAATTAAATTTTTAAATTCCGGCTCGACAAGTTCTAGTTTTATCTATCTACTTTAAGAAACAAATATTTTTTTTTAGATAAAAAATGGCAGAGGCACGTCTGGTACGCAAAAGCTGTCAACAAATACACGTCCTAGGAAAACGACTGTAACTTTTTTACCGTTTGGAATTTATAACCAAATTTTCACACAATGTGCATAAAATGTCATACTTTAAAATGTATATCATGGTTGTTCAATAAAATTCAGTTTTATACACCAAAAAAATTCTTAAACATAACCTTACTTTTAGTCGTCTCAGGTGTATGTAAGCCCTTAAGTTTAATACATAATTCCGTTGCGGTGAATAAAAACATATATTTTTTTTTAATTTGAATAAAATTTCGTTAGCGTCAAAAAAACGGTTCTGCTTAGAATGAATTGCAATCGCAGTTGAAGCATTTTTCGTTGTATATAACATATCATTTCATTGAATAACGAACCAACATATAGTAGGCGAAGATTCAAACAAAATTTGATTCGAACAAATCCTTTCTTTCTGCGCGCAGACATAATTTCATCGCATTTACAACAAACGCCCATATGGGCAATGTTCTTTACCCGTGTATTTTGTTAAATTCTGTGTGTTGGCTCCAACATCGATGCTCGGGGGATAAATACACATGTCAATATATGGAAGCACCAAAGACGCGCGATTATAATGACAACTGCACCCAACCAGTTCAAAAATGAAAATAATTCAGACTCGTTTCTCCTTAACCTTTTTTATCGGCTGTCACGTTGTAATGTCGGACGTCTATTTTTTCTCATTTTGAAGTAAAAATCGAAACAACGACCAAAAGAGGTAAGCAATATAAACGCAAAATGGGAAAAAGTGAAGAAGCGAATGTGTAATTATGTAAGAACGCGTAAATCAAACATCATTGCCAATAAGATGGCAGAAGCGAGAGGAAACCGTATCTCCACTATTATGGAGCTCCCGTTCCAATGTATCTTTGCAGCCACGCGTAACCATATACTCTTAGCTCACTTCCGCTCTGTCTTTTGCATCTTCTCTTTTGCGAACGAGCAAACATACGCATATCTCCGACGGCCTTATACAGAGTGGGACATTTAGAGTGTGTTACAGAGCAATATTACTTCAAGCTATTAATGATATCTAAAAAAGTTTTAGATGAAAGTTTCATTGTTCGAGAAGAAGGTCATATGCAACGAACGTATTTTTATTTCGGTGAAGACGCCAATGATACGTTCAATTTTCCCAGAATCATCGTGTATGAGAAAAAACGTTGCACTGAAATCGGCCCTCGGAAAATCTCCGCAACCATTAAGGCAGTAGTCTGCTTTACAGGCTTCAAAAAATCGATTTTTCGTTTTTGTCTTAAATCTATTCCAAAACTATCCAAGAATATGTGTTCAAAATTTTAGAGGCCAATTCGACATATTTTCGAAGCTAGATCAGTTTTAGTGGCCGAGCGTCGAGCAGGTGCGAATGCTCGGGCAGAACTTTACAGCCCGTTTTCTCGAGTTTTCATTTTCACAAGTTTTGGAAAACGGTGCCGGCGATAGTAAAAACAATATATGTCCGATCGAAAAAAACCAAAGTGATCTAGCTTCAGTATTGAATTATCTTCTATTTGAACTAAAAAAGTTGGACAAAAGTACTATTTAAATTACTTGTTTTGCAACTTAAAGTGAATTTTTTTTTTCAAAAAAGTGAATTTTTTTTTCAAACTTCGAAAAAATTTGGAATTTCGTCATTTCTTCGGTATTTTTTTAGTTCATATAGAAAAGGAACTTATAAAAACTAAAAAAAAATTTGGTTCCACTGTTTCAGATGCATCGCACGACCTCCATCACCGGCACCGATTTACGAGTGCACACTCCAGGCGCCCCAGAAAAATCGTTACAACTTTGGCAAATTTCAATAATTTGTAATAATAAAAATTGTTTTTTAAAGCTTGAATATAATATACTATCGTCTCAAAATTTCGTTTACCGCAATCATTTCCTTCCCTTTCAAAAAAATTGTTGAAAAAACGCTTTTTTTCGGCTCCTAAAGCAGACTACTGCCTTAAGGAGGTACGATCATTAAGAATAATCGAACTTTCGGGCCTGAAAATTTTATATGATGTTGACGAATACGTTATGCAGCCTTTGGAAAAATTTGAGCTATATTGATCGTTCAGTTTTTTTCACTTTGAGCTAGTGAAACACGTTGTCTTATGGAGACGGTCGACCGGAAGTGCGGTGACCACGGTTTTGCTGCTCACTTATCCAAGTAAGGTCGTTGGAAAATTGAAATTTCACAAATTAAACATAATGGATATTGTAAACAATTGAAAATTTGAACTTCACCGTGTAATTCAAGTACTACTATTTAAAAGGGTTTCAACTTCCGGTTGAATATTATCATAATGACGCAATAGCACTCATAGACTTGACAACGTCGGGTGTAACAGCTGATTCGTTTGTCGAGCATAACCTAGCTCTGCTTGGAAATCGTCGTGAAGACGAGTCGCCAAAAAACGCAAAATTTTACCTATAATATTAATTCCGTTGAGGTAACTCGGGGCTATTTAAATATAAGATTCCGATAGATTTGGTGCAATGTCTTTTTAGTCTGTTTTTATGGTGAAACTGTCATTGTGGATATGACGGAGATTACTCCAGCGTCGTTATTTAATTTTTCAGTTCTTTTATTAGTAAATATGCAATAAATAAAATATTTACCATAAATTTGACACTTTGGGATCGACAATACGAATATTCAACACAAGTTAACATAAATCTTAACACCCCTGGGGTAACATAAATTTAATCTCTTTGTTGACCCTGAAGAACTAGTCATACGTCCTTAACAAGAGGCAAACGACGAGTTTACAGTCTCAGCCGTTGTGAATAATATTCGCAAAAATTGACAATCCCGTAATTGCGGGGTCTTCGCTTTATTTCGATCGTAAACTCCGCCTCAACTTTTCTCTCGTTATAAAATATATCGCGATTCGTGCAACATCTCACGCACAAACGTGATTCGAAGACATTTTATGTGCTTGCACATTTATCTGTATATTTTATGCTACGAGTCCGTTTATGTGCCATCGATTTAATCTATCTTTATGGGGATCTTTAATTCCGCTATGCGATGTGAGCGAAGAAGACAGACAGGCAAAGCGAGAGAGAGAGAGAGAGAGAGAGAGAGAGAGAGAGAGAGAGAGAGAGAGAATATGAGCGGGGTCTCTATTTGAATGTACTGCATACCTTACAACCTATGAATCTCTCTCTCATCTCTCTCCTTCTCGCTCCCTCATGATTTTCCCCACGCTCATGAGAAATGGTCCACCGTTTTATCCCTAATCTCCGGCGGACTATATCGAGGCGGACTTATAGGTGCAACGGTAACTCACCACACATACATGTGTATTATATACGTATGCATACGAGGTGGGATAATATAGTTTGTTCGAATATTATATGCTATACGAGGTGTGTAAATTAAGTAGACTGATTTTTTTTTCAATTTTTTTATTCAAATAGAATTACAATTCAATATTGTCTCCCTCAAAATAACTTGCTTGGAAAGCCACGAAGCGCTGGAGACGGTTCTTCCAACCCTCATAGCAGTGCTGGAACGGATACTGGAATAGCCTTCAGCTGGTCGGTTACAGCCGCTTAAATGTTTTCGGGTGTCCCAAAATGACGTCTCTTGACGTGATTTTTCAATCCCGTGAAGAGGAAAAAGTCATAAGGACTTAAGTCAGGCGAATAAGGAGGTTAAGGACTCCTCCAGTAAAGACAAGAATATTTTTACTGGCCAGAAACTCGTTTATTGAAATTGCTGTGTGACAGAATTTTTTCTCATCCCCAATTCATTGGTTTAAACCTAATGAACGGTGGTGTGAGTCAAATTCAACTCTTCTCCGATCCGGATGAGGAACTGACGAGAAAAGGAATTGGAAAATCGCCGCGAAATGACGAGAAAGGTGATAGTGTACTGACAGGACCATTAAGGCGGGCAACCACTTTAGATGTTTCAAAAAATCAATTTTTTTGTATTTCATAAATCGTTAGCAAAATATCTTAAGAATACATCCTGAAAATTTCAAAACGATATTCGAATTCCTTCTAACGGTATGTATATAAATGAAAAAGACTCTCCGCTCGACTCCCAAGCGCGCTCAAGTATCCACGAGCGCTCAGTTAGGTAGTTTGCTTGGGTTTTCATAACCCAAACAAACCCAAACTCGACCAATTGGCGATTAGCTCCAAAACATCTTCATTCTGGGTAAAAAATAATCGAGGTAGCGGTATTTCTTGCTGCTATTTTATTCAATGCAGGAAATTCAGCCCTGCTCATGGTTATGAATGAACTGCAAATCGTAGTTCGCAGGCAGAGCTACGGATATGCGGAGCAAATGGATCAGATGCGCGTGGCGCGGCAAAATAGAAAAAGTTTATTAGAGACAAAAGCAGCTCGACAAGCCCGTAAAGAAGAAATGCAAGCTTCAAATGAGTTGCATGAGAAAGAGGAAGGACTGCTGTATGGTGCTGGAATCGCTGATTAATCGGTAAGACACTTTAATCCATTGATTAAACACATTTGACTTTGAGATTTTCGTTTGTGAAACTAAACGTGTTTTTCTTGAAACGACATTTTTTCAATTTGCGGGAATCATAACTCAAAAACTAATTGACGGATCATCTTCAAATTCGAAACACCCTTACACAATATAATTTATTAAAACATGAACCTAAAGTTGGAAAGATTAGATTGTTTAAAACATATTTATTATTGCAAAATGCCGGGAAAAAACGCTGAAAATCGATCATTTTTTTTTCAAACACGTTCCAACATTCAATTCGCGATTTTTTTTTTTCAAAATTAAGGTTCATGTTCTTAAAAAACATCTCAAGAATGTATAAACATTTGTTGGACTATTTCAGATGCGAATTGCGAGCTGCACAATTCCCACAAATCGACAACGACGATGAGGACACGCCAAGGGACACAGCGGATTACACCCTACTTAATGCATGAAATAACTTGAAAAAATTACTAGAGTTGTATGAAAATATGAATATATTATTGTCAGAGTTGCGGAAATTTCCGTTTTTTTTTTTCACAATAAAAAAAAATCCAAAAAATCATCTAATTTTCGGTCTGCTAAAGTGGTTGCCCGCCTTAAAAATAAACCAGCGGACGGATAGAGTAATGATCAGGTACTGGAAAAGCGCTTTTGGCGACATACTCGAGTAAAATAAATTGTATCAGGCCGTACTGATACTTATTATCTCGCAAGTATCACTTAATCATAAGCGGATGTGCACGCTGTGAGCATAGAACTTCTGTTTGTGATATAACAACGGGTTGAAATTTTATCTTTGTAGGGCGGTACCTTGGTTACACCAAGCGCTTCGCTCGAGGCCACTTGACGGATTGTTTGAGGGTTATGTCTTCCCGGCCAAAACATTGATATTTCCTGACAAGGTGACGTCGATTTTAAACACGACGAACCACTTCCTTTACTTTTTTGTCTTATCAAATAATTTGGTTATTCGTTATGTTCAAATTAATACTTGTTTTAATACCATTATTTATGATGAGCATTTTTATTTTCGTAGATTATCATCGATGAACAAAAAATGCTTATAATGGTGAATAGAATTACAACAAATGTATTAGTTTCATCCTAATCAATTGTAAATATGTATTTGTTGGGGTAAAAAACAAAGCAGCTTTAGACAGTTTTTAAGCTTTACTTAAAAATTACATTACTAGGAAATGTCATTGTTCTTGCCGGCTATACATTACGTGAAAGTGTACTTACTCGCAATCTGTTTCTGCCAGAATATTGCAATTTCCAAACACAGAGTGTAAGCCATAAAAAACGGTTTTGTGATCTTTCCGGTCTCTTCCATGAAAGGGCCCGGTCAGGTGAATCGGACGAGGCAAGCCTGACAAGGGCCCAACGTAAAGTAGGGAATGCCCGATTAGATTTCTGCACGGGGGGGGGGGGGGCGTATGCAACAGAATTCATACGATTACTAATACATGCACATATACGAGTAACACTAATTTCTTCTCGTCATTGAAGTTAAAGCTAATCTTAATTAGATTTAGATGCCAATTTAACGCCACGCGCGAAAATCCGGAGAGCAAGGAAAACAGATAAAAAGAGAGAAAGAGAGATCGAGAGAGGGAGACTGAATAGCGTCACTGTGTAACTCAACAACACGAGTTTCGCTTGGAATGACACTTGTACGTGCAACGACTACAACGTTGTACATTAGTTGCGGTTGTGGTCTCCCGGTGGCCCGATATACAACACCCGCACTTTATCATCTATCCTACATACGTGTACATGCAAGCGCATGTGCCTTGACATAATACGTGTTTTCCCGGGTATCAAAGTACGTGTAAGCGAATACACGAGGAAATCTTGCTATTATATAACTGTGCTTACAGCGTGGATCGAACTGTATTGGTAGTATTTTTTTATCGATCGGTTCCACGCGAAGGCCACTCGGAAGTTCAAATTAAAGTAGCAATAGCCGTGGAACATCGTATTCGAAGTTCCGTATCGTACGTGGCGGGTGCGACGGTCACACTTTGCTACCGAGGGCCCTTGAAGGCAAAATAACCAAGGCCTTTAACCCTACGTGGTCACACTTCCAAATTCAATCGCGGTGGTCACACTTGCGTCGATTTTACCCAGTCGGTTTTCAAAAAAGTATTGTGGCCAAACTATCCATCCGAAGTGGTTCAACAAATTACGGAACATGCTTTGAACTTTCTAGATGATGTACGAAAAATTTATTTATAAGAAATAAAATGGCGACATGTTAAATAAAAATTATACAACGGTGAAAACGCAAAAAATACATGTTTTCGCTAAAAAAAATCATAGTTCCGTGAATTTTCAACATTTTTACTTAAAATTTGGACTTGATACTCCTTAGGTATGCTACTTTTAGGAAAAAATAGTAGCACAGTACGCGTTCCAGAAAAAGGTATTTATTCCGACATGTGAAGAGGGTAAATTTTACGGTATGAGGATACTTCAAACTCCAGGTAAGATGGTGAATACAGTCCTATTTGAAGCCGGGAACTATTATATATTTACGCCAAAAATTGATCAACGGGTCGACTCTACCCAGGGTGGCCAAAGGTTAAAATTGCCTCAACGGTGCCTCATAACAAATTATTGCAGCCATATGCGTACGTGCGTGTGTGTGTGTACTGTGAAAAAGAAATGTGTTATTTCAATAAATTTGAAGCTTAGAATTCTGTCGCATATTTTGACACGTTTGATCCCACGTTGTTCCAATGAACGCACTTCATGTGTGTTGGTTCAAGACATCACAGCTCGTCTACTAAACGCATAGTTTAATTATTATATTTAATCGATCACAATAATTATTATGCCATAAATTCTTTAGTCAAAGAATTTATACTGATTTGCCCCTATAATAGCAAAGTCTGGTAGTATTGGGGAAACCGCTACTAGGGAATCTACAACTACACCCCTTAAAGGCCCTTACTTGATCTCCGTACTTAGACTATAGTTTTAGTCAACCTACCTACCTTACCATTCCCTAATAGGGGCCCGGTCTGCCTCTTTTACGGAAAACCCTACTATGGAATCCACAAACAATCCATTGAAGGCCCCAAATTATATTGGGAGTACAGATAAGTCTCCGCCTTTTGACAAAAGATGGCCCCACCAGGAGGTTGTGGTTGCAATTGTCAGATATAAAACGCCATATCGTAAGGTTGGACATCTGGCAAAACCATAACCTTGAAATATTAGCGATTTTGTATCAGCATCACATAATTGTTTTTCGTGCGAAAATATCGAGTTTTGAGCGGAATAAGCGTAATTTGAGTGAACTTTTGATTTATTTCTTTGATTTGATGAAATCTGCAGCTGAGGAGCATCGATTGCTTGTAGAAGCATATGGTGAGGCTGCTTTAAGTGAGAGAAGTATAGCATGCACATACACATGTGCATGCTATACTTGTACGAGTGAGCCCGAGTAAAAATTTTCGAGTCGCGTTCAGCCCGCGTGATGAATCTCCCGAATGGCAGAAACTAGACGTTGCCACTCAGAGGAGGCCAATGCAGAGAGCAACTGAGCCTGCAAAAGCCGAGGTGGGCCTACATTGACAAAAAAGTTCTTTTGATATTAACTAGATGCGTCTATTTGATTTTTTTTTAATTGGAATTAATTAGATTTTTCGTGAATTGAAATTTTTTCTATTGCATTCGATTATTAAAATTATTTATTTTAAATATATTTATTTATTAAATATATTATATTTAATAAATATTTTATTTATTCTTAATAAATCTGTGATTTGGTTTCATCTGGTAATATAAGACAAAAAAGACAGATGGGAAAATGGTACACGATTCAGTCTTTCAAAAATCTCATGGCTGTGTTTTCATTAGAAGACTGTCGTGAGACATTATGCAGATGAGGAAATTATTCTTTCTATGCATAAATAGCCGCGCCTGTTTATAAAAGGCACTTCTATGTCATGATCCTATATTTCCTATTTTTCGCTATTTTTTCACTAACACCTATTTTTTCACTAACAAGGCTCCTATTTGGAAAACAAGAAAGGTATCGTCGAGCCTTTTATTAACAGACGGGACTATTTATGTATAGAAGTACCAACCATTTACGTAAACTACAGAATGTTACGATAGTCTTCTAATGAAAACAAAGCCATGAGATTTTTGAGAGACTGATTGTGAATTGTGTACCATTTTTCCATCTCACTCTTTTGTCTTATACTACCAGATCAAACCAAATGACAGATATATTAGGAATAAATAAAATATTTAGGTATTAGACGATATTAAATAGATCTTCCTTTGAATAAATAAATATATTTAAAATAACTAATTTTAATAATGAAATGCAATAGGAAATATTTGATTTCACGAAAAATTTAGTTAATTCAAATTTAAAAAATCAAATAGACGCATCTAGTTTATATCAAAAGAATTTTTCTGTCAGTGAACAGTCAAAGACTGAGAGGAGATGACAAACGCTCACACTGTCAGATAGTCGGATCAAGATTTCGTTGGGAAATCGCGATCGTGGTCCCGGTGGTCCACCAACACGGTTTTTAAACTTTCGCCCTTTACGTGGCTAACTCAGCATTACGTACGTGTGAGTTCTACCGAGCGAATAGGCGCAATGCGATAGTCGTCATGCCTACTTACCGTCCACCGTAATGCGTGTGAAATAAATCCTGTACTGAAATTTTTGTTTAATATTGAAGAAAAGGAAGGTTAAAAATGTATATGGGCAATGACGTTGATTCCAACCCTCATTCGAGAGGAGTTAAGGATCAAACCATTCTCAGTTCTGTATTTGCGACTTTTATTTTAAAATTGCGAAGAATATATATGCGAATCGAGCAAACGCGATAGATTTTTCCACACAGGCACTCGACCCAAACAACCCAAACATTATACCTGTATTTCATTTTACTTTTTACAAATTAAGAATTAAAGTCGTTTTCTTTTTGGACGCCCATATCCCACTAGTTCGCAGATGAAAGTTTAATTGTGATTAAGGATACTTCTTTTCATAGTTTTTCCATAAAATTGCTGAAATTGCTGACGTGTATTAGATTCATCATAAATTTCATTATAATTTGTATCTGCTCAATTGATTCCCGATCGCCGTCAGTCTGTTTGCATGTCGCGATCGTTGGTATATTCAAATCAGGACTTCGACCGGTGTCGTTCGATATATCAGTTACTGTTGTCTCGACGACAGGCTCCGTCGAGTTGGTTGGTTCTTTATTGTTGTTTGAGATAACCTTCCCGTCTCCATTGTTTACTTCGGGATTGGGCCCGAAGGTATTCACCTTACTGCGAAAAAATCGATATAGCACATGGAACAGGTATACTTGAATGAATAAGTCAAAATTCATACTGAGATCATACAAAAAGTTTTCAAACAAACGTCGTGTAGGGGCGAGTGGGGCACAATTTGTCACGGGGCACTGTGAGCCACTTGTGGTTTCTCGGAGATTTGTAGCTTGTAAATTCCGAAATTTTATGTGTTGGATCGCGATTTGTATTTGCTTTCGTCAGGCCTAAAAGAAAGTCGATAGCAGCTCACAAATAATTATTAAAAATAAAAAATTGATTTGAGGCTTGGAAAAAAAAATTTCGCTCGCCGGGAAAACGTAAAATATAACCACACTTTCTGTAGCGACTCGGGTTTTCGGTCCTAATCGATAGTTTTATAATTTATAATTCACTCAGTGACTTGTGTGTTTCCATTCGTAGTTTAATTAATAGTTATTTTCATCAATAATCAAATAGTTTACTAGTAGGGTACAATATGTCACCGAGTTTTGGGGCACAATGAGTCGACTCCCAATGAGGAAACAAAGAAGTGGCGACGCTCCGAAGAAGCGCAGTGTGTCGTTTTTTAGCTCGTAAAATCCGAAATTTTTTGTGTTGGACCGTGATTTATATTAAGTTTCGGGCGGTCTGCAAGAAAGTCAATAGCAGCTCACAAAGAATTATTAAAGACACAAAATTAATTTGAGCCTCGAAAAAAATCGCTTGCCGGGAAAACGTCAATTATTGTGGGGCAATTGTGTAGGGCGTAGTGTGTCATCAAATTGTTGAGCACAATGATCCGACTCCCAATGTTATTGGCAAATAATATCCGTTGTGAAATTATCGGTATGTATGAAAATTTATTAGCTTTGTTAAGAAAATATAAGAGTTTCAACCGGCTCGTTGTACCCTACATATCGCAGCACTTGACACACCGTACCCACCTATCTGACATATTTTACCCCACCCGTGGGCCACAATGAACCAATCCGCAAATTTTTTTTTTCGATCCCATTATTTTAGGATTTTTAATCTCTTTGCAAAAAATATGGTAGCTTTATTGTACGCTGAAAGGTTTATTGAATCGGTTATGACTTTTTTTCTAATCAAACTACTTTGGTAATAGTAAAAATACGTTAGAAAAAAGTGACACACTGTGCCCCACTTTCCCCTAAATAATAACGTGAAAGTCCAGACAAAAAAACGAAGAAAACATAAAAATTCAACAATCTTACAAAAAACCGCAGGCGACAGTAGGTGTTATTATTGCCTTGTCGAGTAAACTTTGCAAATTCGAGACATCTTTGTGAATTACGATGAATTGTTCAGAGATACTATCCCTATCTGGATCGGATAACGTTAAGGGATACATCGCCGTTACATTCAGTTCCTTATTATCCTCGATTTGTTCTGCTTGAAAAACGACCCATGGCGACCCAATATCATGTTCGTCGTAAAATTTCTAGACAGAAAACCAGATAACAATACTCACCCAATTTTTAATCTATTCTCATTAGAAAGAATTCAAGCAGCGAATTTTAGAAACTAGAGCTCAAAATCAATTGAGCGCTCAAATTTTATTGCAATAAAAGTCCAAAATTGGATTTACAAAATCAAATTTTAAAAGGATTATTGGAATATTTATTTTTTTTCAAAAAAAAAAGATTGCATCTATTCTTTAAAAATGTCAGTATACCGTGATAATAATCGAAGCAAAACGCGAAACGTGGATTAAAAAAAAACACTTCGTTCGAAAAATACATATTTTTTAATTGCTACTGTTCTATTAACTTTATTTGGGAACCAATGTCGATATATTGACATTTTAAAACGATCTTATAATTTTGTTCAGGAATTGCAAGTCTCCGCGTATCATAAATAATAATTAATGCTCACATCAAGAGATGTCTCTAGTGTTGGTCCCGTCGAATTACACGTGCCATCATTAAATGGAGATTCGTATACTACGCCAATATACTTTCCAGGTTCAAGACCTGACAAGGAACCATTAATGATGATCTTATTTATTGACACCCCTTGAAAGTCCAAACGTCCCATCAATTGATTTTTCGGACTCAATAGAATAAGCGTGCCACGCGTCTAGTGGTAAATAATTCAATTACGAGCATTAAAATATTTCCATTGCGAGAAATTGCGTTAAATATCTACTCCTTGATGCTTTTAGCATTTGTAATGCCATTGACATGGAATGACACATCCCTTCACACGCGAATATACAATTATTGGCAAATCGAATAAACAAGGCCCACTCATTTTTTATTTAAGTATGTATTGATACCTCTTTAAATTTCTCGGGACAATTGACAATGTCACGTCGGATTCTCCGGTCAGCTGAAGGTCCTGCAGTGGCGAATACAACAACAACCGTCAAAACTGCGGTGATCTTCATGGTTACGGAATTCTTTCCATACAAACACTTTTATTTATACGTAAAAAATTATCAAAGTTCTACGATTTTTCGTAACAACAAATGCCCGAATTAAATTAAATAAAAATTATTCACGTTATTGTCGTTATTCGATAATTATTGAGTTTTTTAAAACGATGCAGCGTGTATACGGATGTCAGCTGCAAGAGATTCTAAACGAAGAAATAACTCTGTAAGACTGCGCCAAGGCTCATATGCAAGTATTTATAAAGAGATGGAATTAGTATGACGGCATTTGACTTTTGCAACATACATATTTTCGTATTGTTTTTCTAATACTCGCGACTTGTTATCGCGCCTAATCAATATGCAAATTCACACAATGTTAAATAATCACGTTTCCGTAATTACAACATTTGCTGCGGGAATGCCTTTGCTATTCATTCAAATGCGCGACGAAACTCAGAGTCTGTCTCTGTTGTGAGAATAAATACCAGGTGTACAAGTATGAAATGCGGATTTTTTTTTCTAGAAAAAAACACGTTAAATTCGGAAGAATGATAAACCGTGCTTTATTCAAAGTATGCTCCATCGCTTGTTATACATTTTTCCACATCTTTCGGGCAATTTGTGAATACCACGCCAGTAAAAATCTTCCCCTTTTGCTGCGAACCATTCATCGAGCCATTTTTTCACATCTTCGTACGAACCAACGCGCTGCTCAGCAAGTGCGTGACCCATCAATGCAAACAAGTGGTAATCGGAAGGAGCCAAGTCTGGTGAGTAAGCCACATGGAGTAGAACTTCCCAGCTGAGTGCTTCCAACGTGTCGCGAACCGGTTTTGCCGTATGTGATGGAGCATTGTCATGAAGAAAAATGACTTTGTGTTGCCTCTTTCGGTATTCTGGCCTTTTTGCAAGCAGCGAACGGTTCAAATGGTCAATTGTTGTTGGTAACGTTTAGTATTAACCGTTCCCCCAGGTTTTAACAGCTCATAATAGACCACGCCCCTCTGGTCCCACCAAACACAGAGCATCGTCTTTCTGCCAGAGCGATTCGGTCTTGCGGTCGATGTGGATGGTGCGCCTGGGTCTACCCATGATTTTTTGCGCTTGGGATTCTCAAAATAAATCCACTTTTCATCCCCTGTAACTATACGATGCAAAAACGACTTCCTTTTGTATCGAGCGAGTAAAATGTCACATGTGTTTTTGCGCTTTTCCATTTGCCTGTCGTTCACCTCATGTGGTGCCCATCTACCGGTCTTCTGAATCTTTCCCATCTCTCGTAGCTGATTGGAAACAGCTTGTTGACTAACGCCCAATCTTCCGTGGTTTTCCATGTTCCTTGTCTGCAACATCGAAGTCACCACTTTTGAAACGCCGAAACCATCGTTCACACGTATCTTGCGATGGAGCATGTTCACCATAAGCTTCTCGAAGCAATCGGTATGATTCAGCAGCAGTTTTCTTCAAATGAAAACAAAAAATTAATGCTGTCCGCGAATGCTCTTTGTTCGGTATAAATTTCAACATATTGAACACAACAACACAACACTATGCACACACTTTTCCAATTTATCACTCGTGCGCGTCTGACACTTGTTGATGACACAACAAAATGGTGCAGTGTCAAATCTTTATAGCTCAAACTGCATTGGTGCACCATCTGTTGTCGGAAAGCCGCATTTCATACTTGTACACCTGGTATGCACTTCCCGTTGTGGCTGTATCATGGTGGCTACGCGGAAGGGTTTAGGCAAGCGCACGAGTTGTCACGTCGGATAAGGCTTGAATTCATTAGGGTAGGGAATATTATTTTATAATGAACAATAATATACTTCGTTACGATACAATGTCGATTGTAATATAGGTATGTATAATATTCAACGTCACATCTTCTTTTGGGACTTCCGATAACAATATGAAACTTGGATATATAATAGCGATCGATATGCACGAGATTGACCGATGTGAACTCTCGAAGGCGTCGTCGCATGATGCCCCTGTGACCTAGCGTCAATATCTTCCTGGGCCTTCCAGCATTCGATTCGTCACCCGTCTAATCTCGATTTTTATGTATCGGGCTCTCGAAAGTCTCCTCGGCTTCCCTGCCTCATTGCCGAGACCCATACTCTTAAACGTTTACTTCATTAGATACAACTCCATCGTCTGATGTATCCCGTGCAGAAATTTCTTAGATATACCTAAGTTCCGATCGGATCCCGATCGAGATATGATACGGATTCCCTAGAAGGGGTATCCTCATCAGAATAAAGATGGCGCCCACTCCGTAGCACAAGACGGAAATATGGTGGCAAGAATTTTAAATATGTATTGAATACATTTTTCTTAGCAAATTAAATACATACTTTCTTAGTTCGAACCATCTCCATTTAATTTAAATAGAATTACTTTGAATGAATAACCTACATCACTTTTCTCCAGGAAATATAAGTCTTTCAAGGTCTATATATTGTTTTTTTTCGAAATTTTTAATTAAATTAAAAGAATTTTGTTCGAAATTCTCTTATTAACTAAAATATATAAGTTTTGCCAGTTATACTGTAGCACTAATTTTTACCTGATCTTTTTTAGATCCATGAATAAATGATTTCAGAAAACGTCCAGCGTCTCCAGCTGATACGGATCGGTATCTCCTGGTGATTTTTACATTCATTCCTAGGATCCGATTCAATATCGTACTAGATCTTGTTCTAGAACTTTGGGATTCTAGCCTGGATCGTATGCAAAATTTCCATTTGGATTCTGACTAAAGTCCTTAATAGTTCCGGATTAGGATCCTGGCCGGAGTCCGATTTGCGAGCGTTACATTTCGCTCCCGGATCCGATCCGATGTCCGACTCGATCCCGATTGAGAAATCAGGATCCTAGTCTGAATCGGACTGTATCCATGACAATATTTCTGCACGAGATATTTTACTACTAACTGTTTCGAAATCAAATTCACTTTTTATCGATTCGAAGCCCACATCTGCACTACCTCTCGAATATTTTCCTACTTCTGCTGTTCATTTAAACAAAAAAATAACGCATACACAATACTATGCGAAAACATGTATTTTCGTTCATTGTCAGTGCAAAAGAAACGGGTATGTTGTACCTCATTTTCGTGGCATATTATTGAAATAACGTAACTTGAATGACCCTGACCCCCTCCCCTGCATCTTACCTACACACACACATGCGCGGCCTCGCATTTGCGTACGAATCTCTGTGAAGCGGCGAACGCGGGCGTGTTTTCACCCACGTACCTGTTGGAATACATGCATGCATGATATATTTATCCGCACGCACAGTGTGTCTCTCCGGTACAAGTTACAGGTGCTTCATATGGGGGAACTGGTCATTCATTTTCTTCTCTTATATTCGAGAGCATGCACTCGCCGCTGATCCAACGTACATGTCTATATATACCTATGCGGCCATACAAGATTGCCCGCAATATATTTTTACAGTACTATTATGTATATAGTACGTACGTGTATATATACACATATATATATATATATATACACACACACTACGTTCACGGAAATGTACACGTTTGTATGTTATTATTACGTGAGCTCTACGATTGCGTGCCTCAACCGTAAGTTGCATCTTTGCCGATCTCCCGTCACTAGGTCAAAAAGAGGATTTGGTTACCGTTCATCTGATGATTTATCGCGTCCATAGTCATTTTCTCTCTCTCTCTCTCTCTCTCTCTCTCATTCTTTCTCTCTTCGATATGCGTCGAGATCAACATATCTCGCCGTTTTATCACCAACTCAAATGGCTAAAGGTGGCCGAACATCGACTGTATATTTTCTGAGATCACTTGTCTGGGCTGGACGTAATCGCGATGCCAGTTCCCGATACGTCATACCCAAACAAATCTAAACAAACAACACGAGAAGACAAGCCGGTATATCAGCGTTGCTCAGAATGTTGCAATTGGAGGTTATCCGTGCTCAATTGTTGGACAACTACTGTAGTGTCCGTGAGTTGGGAAGGTTTAATGAGCAAATCAGGAGACGTCCATTGTGGTTGAATACTTTATTAACACTGTTGTATGCGTACCGTTTCGAGGCCTTTCTCCCTTCGCTTCACTCTTCCACACTCTCTCTCTCTCTCCCTCTCTCTCTCTCTCTCTCCCTTCTTCTCTCACTCTCACTCTAGCTCGTATACAGATTGGACCATTTAACGTCACCACCCCAAATATCTCCGTTGCCTTTAGAGTGATGAAAAAAATGTCAGGAGGTAATTTGATTGATTTCGAAGGGCTGATACAGTGGTGAAAAATTCATTTTTGTCAAGGTCATAGTTTTTGCGTTTTCAAGGTCATCTATGGTTTTTCAAATGGGGACATGTTTTTTTTTTTATTAAGACTTTGTAGCTGATATTCAGACGAATCCAACGACCTATGATATCATGACCTTGAGATAATTTTTCACCAAAATACACGTGTAAAAACGGGAAATCGTGATCGTATTGACAATAAGAATGTCCGAATATTGTAATTGAATTTTTTGTGCAGAAAATTTATTGTAACAAATTTTCGAAATGATGGCCATTAATCTCGACACATTTTTTAAGACGTCGGATGAATGATTCTCTTGACCTTCGAATAGTTTCTGGTGCGTTCGCTGCGCAGGTTATCCAACGGATTCAATAATGTCAATAGTCGGAGATGTTTCTGATGTTTGTAAATACTGGCATTGTAACGTAGTAAAACTGTAGTAGAGTGACGAATGTTTACCATCTACCAATATTAGAATCAGTAGACAAGTATATCCATCCAAAGTAACATGTAATAACCGTATTGAAAATGGTATTGTACAGTCAAGCGAACATGCGAGAACGAATTAAAAGAGCCTGCCACTTGGGAATCTCCCTGATCGCGCTCAGAACACACATACTTACTGATAATCAGGGAGAAACGGTCCAGATGGTCGTCGAAGACGCGCTGTTAACGTCAAACGTTATCGGACTTGTACACGTCATGATGAAAGAAGAGCTGCGTATACGTTAATCTTGCCGAAGACAGTAACGAAAGAAAGAGAGCAGAGTGGAGCAATATTCAGGAAGAGAGAGAGAGAGAGAGAGAGAGAGAGAGAGAGAGAGAGAGAGAAGGACGAGACGAAACAAGACAAACACAGGAGAGCGAAGATTTGGCGTTGAGAGCTATTATAGCAACTGATGCACCGGATGGTGACGTCTCGCCAGTAGAAAGAGCAACCTGGTGGTAAAATTATATCCTCTCGCCACAGTGGCATAGAGAATGCAATTTCGTTCCTGATCTATAGTCCGTTGCTCCCTTTGAAATGTATGTACACACACATATATGTGTATATATATATATATATATATATATATATATATACATAGAGTGTCCCAAAAACCAACAATAATATTGCAGGTGCTGACAGACCAGCTCATGATGATCCAGAATAACCAAATATGACCTCAGTGAAAGTGTCATAGTTTTCGAGATATTCACACTATTTGAAACTTGCGAAAATCTATAGCCTAAGGCAACATTTCACATAGGGTAGAGATGGGCTTGTTGAGCAGCCGGGTAAGTTGGGCAACCGAAATATCTGGAAAACTAAGCACCGTACGCGGGTGCATCGACTGGCGGAAAGAGTGGTATGGGAGAGGAGAACACATCACCCTATCGCCTGTTGTCATGTGGCGCACCAGACTGAATGATTGAAAGATTTTCTTCTACCATTATATGAGAAAAAGAATTTCAAAACTCATTGCAATGAATGTTAATGTTTCAAAACCTAACTAATTAACAAGCAACTGTTGGTTTAGTACTGCATTGTACCCAATCATGTTGCATATGTCTGATTTTTTCATGCAATTCTTACTTTGCGCAACTTACCTCATACTCATGCTCAACTTACCCCCCTATCGGGGCAGGTTGTGCAAATATGGCCTTAGTCATTTGAAAGCCATTATCTGTGAAATAATAAGGATAACAGGAATTTCGTCTACAGACTTTTTCTCCCAGATAAATTTCCTATTGACCAAAGTAAGTTTCATTTTTATACGGCAGACTGCGTTAAGGAATTACAGGACGATAATTCCAAACTTGCTCAACACGCACCTCCCTACCCCATCACAGCTGCAAATACGGATATTTTTTGGTTTGGTTTTTTGTCTGAATGTTATTAAAAGATCGTGCTATCAATAACAACCAACTGAACAACTGAGAACTGAGCAATGTCGATTCGAAAGAGCTAAAAATGTATGGTATTTTTAACCGACAGATGATAGGACCATTTCAGTTGCTGGAAACTTTGAATGGTGACAATTTTATAGAGTTTTTACAAAATCAGCTGGCGACTCTATTAGAAGATACACCTTTGGCGACAAGCTGCTCAATGTGGTTGCAACATGATGGTTGTCCGGCGCATTGCGCAAGATAAGTTCGGAATTATCTGGATCAAACTTATCCAAATAGGTGGATCGGCCGTCTTGGTCTGATTCCGTGCCCCCTCCCGGCCCTCTCCCTCCCCCCTCGCTCTCCAGACTTAAATCCACTTAATTTTTATTATTGGGACTGCCTTGAAGAAAAGGTTTTTTTCAAGCCAATCAACAATGAAGTGATACTGAGGCGAAGGATCACTGATGCAGCGAAAGAAATCATCATTTTAGGACAAGCGCATCGCATTGAAGAAGCATTTCTAAGATGTCGTGCGTCCATTGAAACTGAAGGCAGACAGTTCGAAGATTCATTGTAAAAACAAATGATAATAAACGTTACCTCAAATACCTCAAAGATCAATGGAATATTTTCAAAACGACCTCTTTTCGTAACAAAATAGCGATATTGTTCGTTACAGTAAAAAAAAAGTCCTACGTGTTGCGCCTATTTTAAATCTAGACTAAATTACCCCATTTTAAGATATGTATGTTGCAAGTTCGGCGTCGTGCGTTTATGATGCCACTATCAATCAAACTGAGTAATGAAAATTCAAAAGAGCTAACAATGTAAATATTTATGATTATTATTAATAGCACGAAAAAAAACCGAACCGAAAGATATCCGTATTGGCAGCTGTGATATGTGAAATATTGCTCTAAGTTAGAGATTTTCCAGGTGCAATATTATCGTTGGTTTTTTGGGACATCCTGTATATGTACATGCACTTTTTTACGTTATGATCGAGCAGATGTTACATTGATACAGATATATCGTCTCGTTTGGCTCAAAATAGAGAGAGAAGAAAAAAGAGAAAAGTAATTACCATGGGTGCGATAAATCATGAGGTGAATGGTAACCAAATCGTTTTTCTGACCTAGTGACGGGAGAGCGGCAAAGATGCAACTTACGCTTGAAGCACGCAATCGTAAAGCTCACGTAATAATAACATACATACGCATACGTACGTATATATATATATATATATATACGTACTGTACACACGATACGACTGTAAAAATCTATTCCGGGTGATCTTATACGGTTACATAGGTTTACATAGACATGTATGTCGTATCACCTTCGCGTGTATACTCTAGAATATAAGAGAAGAAAACGAATGTCCAGTTCCTCCATATGTGGTATCTGTAACTTTTACCGAAGAGACACACACTGCGTGCGGATAAATATATTATGCATGCATGTATGTAACAGGTATATGG
The DNA here is from genome assembly GCA_963932345.1 of Ophion ventricosus. NCBI lineage: Eukaryota > Metazoa > Arthropoda > Insecta > Hymenoptera > Ichneumonidae > Ophion > Ophion ventricosus. The sequence continues at coordinate 4,252,906 of OZ010714.1, read as the reverse complement.
ACGAACACGCCCGAGTTCGCTGCTCCACAGAGTAGGTACGGAATTGCGAGTCGCGCGTGTCTGTGTACATGCAGGGGGGGGGGGGGGGGGGGGTAAGCCGGGCCGTTCAAGTTACGTTATTTCCGTAATACGCGTCAAAAATGACCTCAAATATGTCCTCTTGCGTTGCACTGAATGAAAAATACATACTTTCCCATAGCATTATATATGTGTTATTTTTCTTTTTATTTCAATTTCCAAAAAATACTGGAAAAATATTCGAGAGGGGATGTTGGTCTCGTAGGGGATGTTGGTGCAGTTGAGTCAAATGACGGTTTACGAGTTGTTTTTTTTTTTAAGTAAACCTTTGAAAAAATGCATACGAGGTATTGATTTATTGTATAGATCAGTGGTCGGCAACAGGCGGACCACGGAGAGTAGACGAATGGATCGCCGAAAAATCTTTTAAATACTTTAATATCATTTTGTGTGCTTGACTAAAGGCGTCGAATTTAAACCGAGCAAAAGTTGAAAAAATAACAGTTGGGAAGAAATAATCGACTTGCAAGAAGATGTTTCCTTGCAAATGTACAAATCTGCGCCCACTGAAGAATTTTGGGGTAAACATGTTTCAGAAAAGTATGCAAATTGCAAAAATTGGCTCTTAACCTGGCAACTATGTTTGGCCCGACATATATATGTAAAGCATCTTGCTCAAAAATGAATTTTTTGAAAAATAAATATCGTTCAAGGTTAACGGACGCCCATCTTGAAGACACACTTCGCATATGTTGTTCCTCGCGAGAACCAAACTGTAAAAAACTGGCTCAAGATCGGAGGTGTAATTTCTCACAGTAATAACCTACGTAAGGTATATTATTTTTAAGAGAGAAATAAAAATAAAAACCTATAAGATGTGTTTTTATAAGCCACATTCTTCTTGAGAAACAATAATAACCGGCTTGTTGTAATTGATATTTGCAGTTTTTTTTCTCTGGTCCTCAATAAAAAATGTTAAAAGTATCCGGACTCCACTACAAAGTATACTTGCCGACCCCTACTATAGATGCTAAGTTTTCATAAAATATATAATTAAAGAGCAAAATTATGCATTTTTATACTTTTATTACGTGAAAAAGAAAAATTGTTGTGTTACTACCATCTTGAAAAAGTATAATATTATTAATGATTATCATGAAAGTGTCGTAATATTTTATAAGATTAAAAGGATTAAGGGACTAAAACTATTCAAATGATTAAAATATTGAAAAGATCCGTAATCTTTTATCAAAGCTTCATGATTCAATATTGAATATATATGGTTTTCGATGGGCAAGGTTGGTTTTTTTAATTCTAAATTCTCATAGTGGTTTAGTTTGAGTTAATTCGTTGTTAAAAGTGCTAAATAGCCGAAAAAATCACGTGACCCATAGTGTGAACGTCTTGCCGATCTAACCTCACGTAAAATGACACACGTTAAACGATTTTTTAGCTCCGGTCTTTTGTAGTGAACAAATTTCGAAAAATTCGTAAAGACTCAGCATAGTTTGGACAATAACATATAATTTTTAAAATTAAATCCTGGATTGTGGGTAACGCGCCAACTTTCTTAATGTTGCAACATTCAGTAGTGAAATTTAGATCAGACAATGCGATTGTTTCTGATGGATTTAAGCATCATCCCGTATTAAAAATCGTGCGTTCACCTAAATCGTTGCCTAGGACTAACGTGAACTCAACACAACTGGAAACCTTCACGTTTATTATAAAACACGCATTCTGAGTTGAGACGGCTGTTTAAAAACGAAGGTCGAAGGCATTCCTGCAACAAACGTTATTACTTCGAAAACGTCATTTTTTACTATTGTGTGAGCTTGCATATTAATAACTAGTTACGCGATAATTAGCCACGGCGACTGGAAAAAAAAACGATACGAATGTAATTTATGCAAATATCGAATACCGCAAGACAAATTCCGTCTTCTCGCAGATATTTGGTGTAATCGTACAGTTCTTCATATCGAGTCTCGCGCAACTGATAATCATATACATGCTGCATCATTTTGAAACTCGATTAATTATCAAATAACGATAAAAACGTAAATTATTCGTATTACATTTTGTTCGGTTATTCCAGAAGAAACCACAAGAAACATTGTAAAATATTAGTAAAAGTGATTGTTTCGGACAAAAATCTACCAAATATGACGTATCTTCGCAGTTGTGATGATTGCTGTTGCGTTAAATTCGCCGTTGCAGGCGCTGCAGCTCAGCGGAGAATCCGAAGTGACATTGCCAGCCTTCTTGAGGAAGCAGTGAAAGTATCGATGGAAAAACGAATGAAAAACTTGGGAAGCTCATTTATTTGAATTGCCAATAATTGTATATTTGTGTGTGATGGAATGTGTCTATCATGTCAACGTTATTACAAAGGCTATATATTTTTCACAATGTTCCGCAATAGCAATATTTTAACCCTCCACGGTCACTCGGGGTGAACATGAATCAACGCCAAACTTTAAGCCAAAATTACTATGAGTTGTTGGTGGCCACTTTTTGTAATAAATCGCTCATTTTTCATGATTACCGTTTTTTATTTCACTTCGGAATGCGTCTTCAGATATAAGAATAAATAGCTTTTTTGAAACGCCCACTATGAAGCTATTTTTTTCTTAAACTATCATATCACAATTTTATCACCCTAAAATTTTATGAAAAAAAAAAAAATGAAAATTGCAAGAGTTATGATTTTTTAAAGTAAAAACGGGCTTTTTTACGCATTGGCGCCTTGCGGATTTTTTTTTCGCCATTTTAAAATTCGATATAAATATTATACCGACAATGCCACATTCTAGAATGGTCGAACTAATATCCTGAATTTTTATGATTTATTCGAAACGATACGGTCAACGCGGCAATCGTTCAAACATGGCTGGGGTCATTGTGACCCCCGAGCGTGTTATAGCCAGAACGTGTGACCGCGAAGGGTTAATGCTCGTTAATTGAATTACTTATCACCAGTTTCGTGGCTTTGTGGCATTAATCAGCTGAGACAATACAACTGTACGAATTTTAGAACTCAAAACGACGAAATCACATGACGTTGTTAGCATTTCTGGTTAATTGCATGGTCTCCCACCTGGAACGTACGTTGGCATAACACACATGAGTGACAATTATAACGGCACGTGTCATTCGGCTGTACCGCCAATTGAGACGAGAGACGTGAGCATTAATTATTATTTCTCATACTCGGAGGCTTACGATTTTTTAATAAAATCATTGGACCGTTATCAAATCTTAATATATCGATATTGAATCCTAAATGAAATTTCGACAAAGCAGCAATAAGCTTTCCGACTAAACGAATAGTGTCATTTTTTAAAAATGTATATTTCCAAACAAAGTAGGTTTTTTCCCTATTGCATTTTGCGCTCTGTTTCCACTATTATTGCGATATATTGAAATTTATAAGGCGACGTTTTTCGACATCGCACGAAAACAATCGGCACAATTTTCTTTTTTTGAAAAATCGGATCGACGGATTTCGACTGGAAATTTTCTGAACTTCGTTTTCTTGAAGATATTTCTAACAAAAAAAAGTAATTTCTTTTTCTAATTTACCAAAAACAATTCTCGTCAATGAGAAACTCATAATATTATGAATATTTCTACAAAGTTTCAACTTAATCGGCCTAATAGTTTTTGAGTAATCGTGCGCGCCAATTTCGAAAGTGCAGTTGCGAGAAAAATGCGATTTAATTTTTGACATGTAAAAAACCAATGATTAAAATTACTTACGGGTTAGTCAGCGATACCAGGCCCATATATCAAGCTTTCAGGTTTTTTTTATACAGTTCATTTTCTTCCATTAATTCATCCCTGCGATTATTAATTCTTTTGCTCTTCGAGCCTCTTTTGTCTCTTGAAGACTGCGTCGCTCTTGTCGCTGCATTCGCATCTGATCAAAGTTGTTGGCGAAATTGTTGGCTTATATTCCAATTTTCAATTCAACGAATGCGAGACCGGCTGCCGAATGAGCTGCATGCTCTACGATTTTGAGACCAGAATGCAGGTGCTTCATTAGCATTTTGCGTGTGGCCTCCTAAACACCTCTCCAATAAATCACTTTTAGAAAAGTCTTCGTAAATCGGCAGTATATGAAGGAGCAGGGTGCTGCAACAGCACCTTGCTCCTCCATTTCTTTACAGCTCCACAGATGTGGAGGAACAGGATGCTGTAATAGCCCTGGATTGGCTGCTATAGCCTTCTGCCTTTGGCCAGCTGTAACGTTTGAAGTTTTCCGAATTTCGCTTTGAAACTTTGGGAAAATATTCTACATATACAGTTCCATCGTTAAGAAAAAAGTCGATATTTCGATCGCTGCAAACGTATATCTCGCCTTAATAAAATTGAGTTTCTTATGGGATCGATGGTATGGAGGCCTCGCACCGCGCTACAAGTAATTTTTTCTTTCATCCCTGTTCGATAGATCTCACCGTAAAGCTCACTCGGCTATTAATAACATTTACGCGATACATAGTCGGTGCTTCTGGATGAGCTCTGCTTCATTGCGGTATACATAATTAGACGGGGCCTCCTACGTCATCGACGTCGTTTCCTGGGGTCACCCATGTCAAATGTATGCCTTTGCACCCTTATTTCTCAGTTTCGTCTTTCATCTGCGCATCTTGTTAAGTTATATCGCGTAACGAGAGCTAAGGTTCAATGCTTTTTTACAGGTTTTTTTTAACGTAGTAATTATTATTCGAATTTCAGTTGTGTAGTAATCCTATCGTCCAACCCCTTGCCGCGCTCCTGCGACCTCAAATTCGCTCCGTTAAGCACAGTTTTCTTGAGTTAGCTTCTCGCCGATGCAAGCCGCACACAATTCGTACTGGGGCCGGAAATATTTTTCCGGTAAATTTATTTACCTCGTGGGCTCAAAGCGCGTAAGTGAAATACTTGCACCGAGAGTAAAGAAAGGAAGAGAGAGAGGGAAAGAGGCATTTACCGTCGAAGCCGCGCTCGACGGTAAATGCCTCTGTGGGCAACGACCTTGAACGTTTTTACTCTTCTCGGTTGCATATTATATTAGGCGCATGACTTAATTTTTACAGATTTTTTCTTCGAGCTTAAAATTATATTTAAAATATAAATATTTTCGCGGTCTTTTGTGCTTTTGAACGGATCGGACGCAAGGTTTCGGAACACCGAACGACAAGTCTACGTGAGTTACATAACCTCTCAGAATAGCAGAGTTTACGATGGCAACTGATAAACAGCACATTCGGCACTGCAATTTATACGAATTCCAACAAGGAAAAAATGCTTCTAAAGCACGGGAATCAATTTGTAGGGTTCTTGGTGCCGACGTTGTGTCTTATGAAACGTGTAATTATTGGTACAAACGTTTTAGAAGTGGTGATTTCGATCTTAGTGACCAGCCGCGCCCTGGACAGGATATGAAGGGTGTGCTTTATTACGAACTTCAGGAAACTGGTCAGACGGTGACTGCGGAACGCTACAGCCGACAATTGAACAAATTGAGCGAAGAACTTGATCAGATAAGACTATTTACTCGGAAAGGAAGCAGGCAAGTCATACTGCTGCATGAAAACGCTCGACCTCGCGTTGCTGGCGCGACTCAGAAGACCCTCTTGAACTTGGGATGGGAAGTTCTCCCGCACGCGGTATATTCGCCAGACTTGGCCCCATCCAACTATCATTTGTTCCGGTCAATGCAGCACGTCTTAGTGGATAAACAGTTCAAAACGCTGGACGATGTGCGTAAATTCGTCGATGACTTTATCGCCTCGAAGCCTGCAAGTTTCTTTCGCGACGGCATTCGTATGTTACCTGAGAGATAGCGCAAGGTCATAGAAAACGATGGACAATAGTTCCAAGATTAAGTTCGTTGTTGTTTATTTTTTTATTTTAAATAAATTTGCTGAAAAATCTGTAAAAATTAAGTCGTACACCTAATATGTTAATAGATGTATATATATAGCAAACAATTGGTATGATAGTAAGGTAGGGAGGGGCATGTTGAGAAGTCGGGTAAGTTGGGCAATCGAAATATCTGGAAAGCTAAGCACCGCACACGGGTGCATTAAATGGCGGAAAGTGAGGTATGGGGGAGGGGAAGTCATCACGTTATCGCCCGTTGCCATGCGGTGCGCGAAACGTTAACACGGGACGTTTCATTATTTTTGCACCCAAAAGTAAAAAATAACGGGATTGAAAGATTTTCCTCTAACATTGTATGAGAAAAAAAATTTCAAAATTTATTGCCATTAATGTTAATGTTTCAAAACATAACTAATTAACAAGCAACTGTTGATTTATAACTGCATTGTACCAAATCATGTTGCATACGTCTGATTTTTTAATGCAATTTTTACTTTGCCCAACTTACCTCATACTCATGCTCAACTTACCCCACTATCGAGGCAGGTTGAGCAAATATGGCCTTAATCATTTGAGAGCGATTATCTATGAAACAATAAGGATAATAGGAATTTTGTCTACAGATTTTTTTCCCTGATAAATTTCTTATTGACCAAAGTAGGTTTCATTTTTATACGGCAGACTGTTAAGGAATTACAGGGCGATAGTTCCGAACTTGTTCAACATGCCCCTCCCTACCCTAGTATTAACTCAGATAGTAGTTTATTCAAGTCTGATAAACTTATCTACACTCGCAACAAATGTTTTTGCTTTTTGCGTTAATAAACACAAATCTCAGACCGGGTCACCATAAAGTGGCAGATTCGAACTGACGACTGGATACATGACGCACAGCGCGATCTCGTTCCACCTACGAAACATTTCTTTCAATCTACTAAATCATTGAGTAGGTGAATAAATATTCTCCTCAAACATTTGTTAGGCATATTTTTTTGTGGCGAACTTAGAGTAGTAATCCTTGATAACTAGCATCGGGAAGTATTGACTTTTAGTCATGAAAAGCTCTAGAATTAGAAGACGTATGTTCGAAACCGAGGCTAGACAAAAACTTTAATGAGGCAGAACACGTTTTAATCCAATTATCATATATGCAGCAATATAAGTAAAGCATATGGAAACGAAAAATACTACCAGAATATTTTTATTCATCATTTGTTGCCTTTTTTATTTTCCATTTCAGGCACGGCAGCCGGATCAGGGTCGGATCAGGGCCGTAAACGGCAGCCGGATCCGGGTCGGATGCCAAAAAGCGTTACATGCCTGATAAAGCCCTGATCCGGCCGCCTGTTCAGTGCCGTAGTACGGGATACGGATGCCGCATCCGGCCCTAGTCAGTCCCGTAGCAAAATTTCTAGTCAGGTATATGCGCTTCGCCAGCCCGAATAAAGCTACTCCTTTGGGTGTAGTATGATTGGGAAATAGTGTGCCCCATCGTGCACCCAGGGGGTACCCCATTTTGCCTGCAGTATGGGACAAGATGGGGAGATCTCTCCTTTTTTGTTTTTAATTTTCATTTGCTATAATTATCAATCGAACGTTCCCAATTTTACCAAATTTTATGAGATCGATTATTGTAGGTTGACTCAGAAATAAAAACGATTATGCGACTTTAAAAACATGAGTTTTATCACCCGTCTTGCCCCCCTCTCCTCTATACCTACTTCACGTACTATACGTATGTACTCACGCGGAGTTAGAACGGAGAGTGCACGCAAAGATTATATACATTGATACGCGTGTGCGCAACGTTGGCCGTGAATAAAGCGAATGTTACATATTTTCCCCTTAACGATTCACGTGTGTACTATACGTGTGTGTATGTGTGTTTCTCTCGTGGCAAGAATAAACTCAAGAAGGTCTTTCATACCATGGGAAAATAGATCTTGAATCTTGAGCGTATAATTGTGGCCGCACGGGGCGAGGTCGAAGGGAGGAGGAAGGATAATTTGTCATTGTTATCGTTAACCTTAATCAGTCCCAGTGCGACTCTCTTGCTGGGAATCTGCGTGTACCTATATTGTCGAGATAATTTTTGTACACCGTAGCCATTATAGTTGTATGAACTGGTGTATGATCAATTATGCGGCCTAGGGTGCTTCTTAGTTTTCAACTTTTGAAAAAATAACCCCGTCACCCCGCCATTCTCTTCCATCATCTAAAAAAAACGAAATCGTAATTTTAAAAAATGTTTTGGATGAATTTTTATGTTCGCTACCGTATATCAAAGTTAAAAAAAAAAAGAAAAAAACATACTACTTACAACTTTTATGTATGCATAATGCTTATATACCTAATTAGGACTTTAAAAACGTGCTACATCTAATTCCGAAGTTCTGCTCTCCTCCCCACTCCTCTACCCCACAACGCAAAGCTCGTGCCTGATGCAAACAATCAAGGCTTCAGCTGGCCCTCATAGTGCACGATGGATGGCGAACGCAATTTACTGTCTTAAACTTTTCACGTTTATAAGGGCCAGTCTGAACTGACAAAATAGGAACTCAAAGCGATAAATGATATTTGTGTTTTCGTTGTTGTAATTTATATAAGATGCTGGTTTCAAGCTTCCGTCGCATGTTCACCACCAAGAAATCACATGTGGCTCTTAAAAAAGCTTGAAAACATAAAACAAGCTATGGCAAAACGTAGCGTTAAAAAAGATCTTAGTCCATTTGTGGTATCTGTCCGAAGAGCTTGTTGCACTCGCTTTTTTCGGAGAAGAAATTTCCGTGGATATTAAACAGAAAATGGTGATCGCGCTGGATGAAGAAGATTCATACTTGAGTCCCAAACGCCTAAAATTGGATGTCAATCACATAATTGAAGAAAAAAAAATGTTAAAGTCTTTGTGTCCAGCAATACTTTGACTTTTTTTTACTATTCTTGGACATTTCATCAGCGTTTTTGAAAAAAGAAACTTGTCTTTGGGGCGAAGATGAAGACTACAACGCTGCCAGGGACATAGTACATTCTATGCGAGTCATGGACGATATTGCGGAGCGAGGAGTGGCCTTAATTGAAGAATATAATAAATTAATTAACACAAATGACGAAGAATAGCAATACCTTCTTCTGGTCGTGAAACAGCACATACAGAAGTACCCTGATACCAAAAAAAGTACATTATTAGCATAGTGTACCACCTTCTTTTACTCTTAATTCGTTTGATTTGCCTAATGTTTTAATTTTCTTGTCACAACTATAGCTTTCTAAGTAAATAAAAAGAATATTGAAAGTATATCTGAAAAAAAATCGCTTCCTGGTCGCGACCCCTAATCTTGATATTAAAAATATGACCAGAATTATTTAAGGCGGCAACCACTTTAGATGCTTCAAAAAATCAATTTTTTTTTATTTCCTAAATCGTTAGCAAAATATCTTAAGAATACACGATGAAAATTTCAAAACGATATTCGGATTCCTTCTAACGGTATGTATATAAATAATAAAGACTCCGCTCGACTTCTAAGCGCGCTCAGGTATCCACGAGCGCTCAGTTAGGTAGTTTGTTTGGGTTTTCATAACTCAGATTTGGGTTTTCATAACCCAAACAAACCCAAACTTGACTGTTTGGCGATTAGCTCCAAAACATCTCCATTCTGGGTACAAAATAATCGAGGTAGCGGCATTTCTTGCTGCTATTTTATTCAATTCCACGCGTATTGGCGCTTTAGTTTGAACGTCCGATTAATGTACGCGCGAAAACGGCCGATAAAGAAAAACTACTGATACGGTACGATCCGCGCTGTAAGCGCAGTTATACAGGGTGTCCCAGGACGGAATGTCATCCCTGAAATGGGGGGTTGGGGGCGAAATTGTGAATCGATTGATATAAGCATGTATGATTCCCAGGTCAACCTCTGAATTATTATTAATTTTTAAAGACGGGCCAATCAGGCGCGCCCGATGAGCGGACTCACGTCGGTGAGCGATACGCGTGTGTAGTGGTGCCTGGCGGACCACCGTTACGTCTTTAAAAATTAATAATAATTCAGGGTTGGATCTGGGAACCATACATGCTTATATCAATCGACTCAGAATTTCACCCCCAACCCCCCATTTCCGGGATGACATTCCGTCCTGGGACACCCTGTATAATAGCAATATTCTCTCGCGTATTCGCTTACACGTGTTTCGATACGCGAGAAAATATGTAATATGCCGCGGGACACATGCGCGTGCGTATTATACGTATACAGAATAGATGATAAAGTGCGGGTGTTATGTAGCGGGCCACCGAGAAACCACAACCGCAATTAATCTACAAAGTCATATTCGTTGCACGTACAAGTGTAGTTATATGCAAAACTCATGTTGTTGAGTATAATAGTGGCGCTGCTCAGTCTTTTCCTCTCTCTCTCTCTCTCTCTCTCTCTCTCTCTCTCTCTCTCTCTCTCTCTCTCTCTCTCTCTCTCTCTCTCTCTGTCCGGATTTTCGTACGCGTCCCTCAATCTGCATCTCCATTTATCTAACATTAGATTTAGCCTTAATGACGACAGTAAATTAGACTTACTCGTATATTTACATACATTAGTAATTGCATGGATTCTATTGCATGTCCCATGCAATGATGAAAAGACCGACCGCGATCGCGTGGCCGTTTGGATGCTCTTCAAGACATATCTGTTGCGGTGATACACCCCGTTAATTTAGTCTCTCACTTCTTTGTGTATCATTAATATTTATAGAGATTTCCGAGTGCCGAATTTGTAGCCACGGATCCGGCAAATATACGAGGTGTGTAAATTAAGTAATGAGACTGGCAACGTAGTGTTTGATCTGGCAATACTTGGGATGCGATACTTGGAGGGGTGGCAGATGAACATGTGATATGCCTTCAACTCGTACGAGTTTCAACTCCCTAGAGTCATTTGGTTGTCCGTAGCGATTTTTTTTTATGAAACAGTTTTTTCCAGTGCGTTCTAGAAATGAATGACATCAATTTCGAGCAACGGTGTGCTATCAGGTGTTGCTTCAGACTTGGGCACAGTGCAATGGAAACTTTTGCAAACCTTCAGGAGGCCTATGGAAACAGTATTTTGTCAAAGGCCCAGGTTTTTCGGTGGTTTAAAGCATTTTCAGAAGGAAGAGAGTCGATTGAAGATGAACCACGCAGCGGAAGGCCTTCATCTTCGAGAACCGATGAAGTTCTTGCTTGTTCCTCAAGGCTAAACGATCAATCAACACTTTAACCGAGAGGTTCTTGAAAAACTTCGAAAAAGTGGCATGCGTGTGAGACCAAACATCAAGAACAACTATGGGTGTTGCATCGCGAGAATGCGCCTTGTCACACAGTCCGAGTTAACACTTTCGAGCCGCGTTCAACCCGCAAAATAAAGGCCTCCTTCCCCGAGCAGAGATCGGCGATAGCGGATTATCGGGTACCTAAACGAGGGTACAATGCTTGGATTACCAGTACGTTAGAACCTCCGATGAATCTCGAATGGGAGAAACTGGACATTGTCAGTCAAAGGAGGCCAATGCAGAGCGCGACTGAACCTTCAAAACCGCAGGTGGGCCTACGTCGAGCGCGCCCGCAGAAGATACTGGCCTCCCCTTTCAGCCTACTGTAGGTGGACTGTAGACCCTCTGGTCCCTCCATTCAGCCTACTGTAGGCGCACTGTAGACCCTCCGGACCGTCCATTCAGCGAAAACGTATTGATTTCGTCATCAAACGGGTTACCGATCAGGCCACAATGGAGTGTTGATGGAGGAGATACCGAATTTGGTCTCAAAGAAGGTTAGGTGGGGTCAAGAGGCAACGGACTTAAGATCGAAAGTAGGTTAATGAGGCCTGTGTTCTGCACGTTTCACTGGAACTGGGGATCGAAAGAAGGTTTGGGAGGACTAACAGAGGCTATACTGGACCAAATGGAGGCCTCTTCATGACACTGAACTCGACAAATGGGGGTTGATAGGTCCAACGGAGGCTGGCGGCTTGTGCACTACAAAAGAAATAGCTTCTGCGAGTGTTCAGAGGAGGGTATACATTTTAACTCAAGAGCAATTTCAATAAATGAGTTTTTGGCCAGTAACAACATATCTGTGGCTCCTCAGCCTCCTTTTTTGACTGACTTGAGTCCTTGTGACTTTTTCCTCTTCCCGATTGAACGATCACTTCACGGGACGTCAGGGACACTCGAAAAGATTCTAACGGCTGTAACCGACCAGTTGGAGGCTATTCCAGTATCCGAGTTCCAACACTGTTATGAGGATTGGAAGAACCGTCTCCAGCGCTGTGTAGCTTTTCAAGGAAGTTATTTTGAGGGAGACAATATCGACATGCAATTCTAATCGAATAAAAAAGATTACAGAAAATCAGTCTCATTATTTAATTTACACATCTTGTATAAATACGTGTACGTGTGTGTGTGTGTGTTTGCAACGGCATAGTGAAAGGAGCGAGAGATGCGCGTGCTGATCGAAGGAAATTGTGGAGGGGATTATAGAGGTAGGCCGCTCAGTAAACCAATATATATATATATATATATATATATATATATATATATATATATGTAACATATAATATTCCGAAGAACTATATTAGCGCACCTTCTATATATATACGATACACACGTATCTGTGACGTGTTACCGTTGCACCTATAAGTGCGCCTCGATATAAAGCTGAGATTAGGTATAAAACGGTGGACCATTTCTCATGCGCGTGCAAAAAAAGGGGAAACGATTCATAAGCTGTAAGGTATCCTGGTACATTTTAATGGAGACCTCGCTCATTTGCTTGTTTTTTTTTCCTCTTTATATAAAGATAGATCAAATCGATGGCACATAAACGGTCTCGTATTATGAAACATATGAATAAATGTGCGAGCTTATAAAATGCCTTCGGATCACATGTGTATTCGAGATGGTGCGTGAATCACGATTCATTTTATAACGAAGGAAAAGTTGTGGCAAAGTTTACGATTGAAATAAAGCCGTGATCCCGTAGTTGCGGGATTGTCAATTTTTACGAAGTCGATGTACATCGACTATATGTGTAAACTCGTCGTTCACTTCTTGTTAATGATCGCGAGGATGTTCCAAGTGCTGATTATAGTGCAACGCTATTCTTATACACAATGACTCGGGAAAATTTTGATTGAACCGGGACATGAAAGATTCGTGGTACAGATGGTTTTTTTTTAAATTTTTATATTGTTGTGTGTAGAGTCCAAAGACGGAAGTTACCTTGCAATTGGGATCTGTCATATGGGCGGAGCCTAAAAAACATGGCGACCATGAGAGGACCGTGAAACGTAAACAGTCATGCAGTTTCGTGCAAATTTCTGTGATGTCATGATAAGTATAAGGTGTAGTAAAAAGAAATCCATTATTTTTGCATGAAATTGAAGGCTTTATTTAGCATAGTTAGAATGATCCGATTTAGATCAATATGCACCGTTTTGATCGATAACTTGTTGCCACTTTGAAGGTAATTTCATTATGCCTTTCTCATAGAAACCCTCGTCCCTATTGGCAAAAAACTGGGAAAGTCGATTTTCACAAGCTTCTCTTGAGGCGAATTTTCACCAGCAAAATCATTCGCCATAGACAGGAACAAGTGGTAATCACTTGGCGCCAGATCGGGACTATAAGGTGGATGCATAAGAACCTCCCAACCAAGCTCCCGGAGCTTCTGGCGAGTCACTATCGATGTGTGTGGCCTGGCATTGTCCTGATGGAACACAATTCCTCTCCTATTGGCCAAAGCTGGCCGCTTCTGGGCGATTGCTTCCTTCAGACGGTCCAATTGTTGACAGTACAGGTCTGAATTAAGAGTTTGGCCGTAGGGGAGCAGCTCATAGTAGATGATTCCCTGCCAATCCCACCAAACACACAGCAAAATCTTCCTGACGTTCAATCCTGGCTTGGCCACCGTTTGCGCCGGCTCACCGCGATTCGACCACGACCGTTTTCGCTTGACGTTTTCGTAAGTGACCCACTTTTCATCACCAGTCACCATCCGCTTTAGAAATGGGTCGATTTTGTTGCGAGTCAGCAGCGATTCGCAGATGGAAATTCGGTCCATGAGGTTTTTTTAACTCGTGTGGCACCCATACATCGAAGTTCTTTTTGTATCCAGCCTTATTCAAGTGGTTCCAAACGGTTTTTTGTGCAATGTTTAGCTCCTGGGCAATCGAAACAGTGCTTACATGATGGTCGGACTCGACGATTTCCATTATTTTATCGCCATTTTCGACAATTGGCCTTCCAGAGCGTGGTGCATCTTTGACATCAAAATTACCGGAACGGAATCGACGAAACCAAAATTGCGCGTGATTGGCTGTTACAGTATCAGAAACATAAACACTATTCACATTTTCAGCCGCCTGGCTTGCGTTTTCGCCTTTATCGAAGAAAAACTGTAAAATATGGCGTATTTTCACTTTGCTGGTGGCCATCTTTGACGCGCGCTCAAACAATATTGAGTCAGGCAATCACAAAACTGTCTGAGATGTTTATTTTAGTACGAAATCTTATTTTTCTAACGCCGTCTAGCGTAATCCGATCGCACTTATACAACGCGAGATACAGATTACTAAAGCCATCTATGGCAAAAATAATGGATTTCTTTTTACTACATCTAATATTTGTGGAATTTGTGATTGGTCTGGTACCAATCCTAAACAACGCAATTTTGTTGAAAGAGAACGTATTTCGAAGGCTGCGCACGTTTTAAAATGTGGCCAAGTTAGTGGCGTTTTCCATACCGGTGCTGTCAACTTCAAAACGTATTGTATGCAAACGTCTCAATTATAAAATAATCCCCATGAGATTAATGATTTATAATGATATGCTCTTGCAAAGTTGGTTTAGGATAAAAATACAAGCACATCATTGCGACGTTACTGTATTACAATCGGTAAGTCTAACCTCTCATTTCCAATACCTTTCGCTATTTGACAGTGGAAATTGTTTAATTATTTTTTAATGTTTCTCAATGTTTCATTACAATTTCAAATATTTCTTTACAGCACGCTTTCATGCCTGAATTGGCTTTTAAAATTTTTACGACTTCTATCCAAGCCTCTAATTGGATCGATTTTTTCCACTTTTCCAAAATAATCTTTCATGCACACAAAGTGTCTCTCTGCAATAGGAAATTTGTGGAAACGCACTTCCAACTCTATACTCGAAGTGCTTTCGCAATCTTTCACAGCACATTTAACGCTTCGTCTGTAAACCTGGTTATTTCGCGTCCGTGCCAACACTACTTTCCTACCGAATTTCTTCATTTATTTAACAAAAAATCTATTAAAAAATTTATTTTCCTATAGTTTTATGATTGATATAATAAATTGAGTGTTTCGAACACTAGCATGAATTTTTTAGAAATTTTCCGAACGTATTGACGCAGTGAAAAAACGGCGAGACTTGAAATACCCAGATGTACAGACGGAAGGTACCGCAAAAACGTTTACAGACAAAGTGTTAATTTCTTGCGATTATTTAGACGCGGGACAAAATGCACGAATTGCATTTACACCGATATTTATGTTTTTCACAAAAATTAAATACTTTCGTCGTATGCCTACGTATGATTTCTATTGAAGGCTTTGCCATAAGTATAGTTTCATCGTCCACCACTAGATGTCATATCGCCATTCTGATGTCATATCATTTAACGTTTATTTAAAAAAAGTTCTAGTATCATCGGTAGTTTCAAAAATTTTCGACGGGGTCGATTAAAATGCAACACCCAGTATAAATGAATATATATATATATATATAAACCCTTCACAGATATGCGTATGTGTGCTCGCTCGCAAAAGAGAAGACGCGAAAGACAAAGCGGAAGTGAGCCAAGAGTATATGGTCACGCGTGGTTGCACGGATACATTGGAACGGGAGCCCCATAAGAGTGGAAATACGGTTTCCTCTCTCTTCTGCCACCTATTGGTAATGATGTTTGATTTACGCGTTCTCATATACATACACACTCGCTTTCCCATCTTATTTCGTCTGGGATTTTCAGCGCCCAGCTTTTTTGTTCATTATTTCGATTTTTACCTACTTCAAAATGAAAAAGAAAGGACGTCGCGCATAACAACGTGATAGCCAATAAAAAGCACAGGGAGAAACAGATATGAACTATTCTCCTGTTTGAACTGGTCGCTGCAGCAGTCTCCGTGCAGAAATATTGTCATGGATACAGTCAGATTCGGACTAGGATCCTAGTTTCTCAATCGGGATCGAGTTGGACATCGGATCGGATCCGGGAGCGAAATGTAACGCTCGCAAATCGGATTCCAGCCAGGATCCTAATCCGGAATTATTAAAGCCAAGTGTCACACAGACCGAGCGGCCATGAGTGCGAGAGAGATAGCTGATTTGCAGATTCCCAATGATTTCTGAAACGGTTGATTTTTGGAAAAAACGAAAAGAAACACGTTCCGCTCTGTTGAACGACGAACAACGGCTTTTCTTCTCTTCTTTTGCCCGAAATATGATCCGTTTAGGAGAAAACTTGATAGTAGAATTTTTACCGAACGGACGTGTGACACACGGCCTTAAAGACTCTAGTCAGAATCCAAAAAGTAACTTTGCATAGGATACAGGCTAGAATGCCGAACTTCTAGAACAAGATCTAGTTCGATATCGAATGGGATTCCAGGGATGAATGTAAAAATCACCAGGAGATACCGATCCGTATCAGTTGGAGACGCTGAACGTTTTCTGAAATTATTTATTCAAGGATCTGAAAAAGATTATGTAAAAATTGGTGCTACAGTATAACTGTCAAAACTTATATATTCTAATAACAGAATTTCGAACAAAATTGTTTACATTTAATTTAAAAATTCGAAAAAAAACAATATATAGACCTTGAAAGACCTATATTTCCTGGTGGAAAGTTATATAGGTTATTTATTCCAAGTATTTATAATTGAATTAAATGGAGATCGTTCGAACTAACAAAGAAAATATGTATTTAATTTGCTAAGAAAAATGTATTTAATACGTATTTCAAATTCTTGCCCCCACGTCTCCGCCTTGTGCTACGTAGTGGGCGCCATCTGGATTCCGATGAGGATTCCCTTTCTAGGGAATCCGTATCGTATCCCGATCGGGATCTGCTTGGAAATTAGGTATCCGTAGGAAATTTCTGCACGGGTCCTCACCTTCGCGCGTCTTTAGTGCCTTCATATGTTAAGGCGGGCATCGACTTTAGATGCTTAAAATAATCAATTTTTATTTATTTCATAAATCGTTAGCAAAATATCTTAAGCCCTGAAAATTTCAAAACGATATTCGGATTCCTTCTAACGGTATGTTTATAAATGATAAAGACTCTCCGGTCGACTCCCAAGCGCGCTCCGGTATCCACGAGCGCTCAGTTGTGAAACTTTAAACGTACTTTTCTCGAAACGACATTTTTTCAATTTGCGGGAATCATAACTCCAAAACTAATTGACGGATCATCTTCAAATTTGGAACACGTTTACATTATATAATTTATTAAAACATGAACCTAAAGTTGGAAAGATTAGATTGTTTAAAACATATTTATTATTGCAAAATTCCGGGACAAAATGCTAAAAATCGATCATTTTTTTTCAAACACGTTCCAACATTCAATTCTCGATTTTTTTTTCAAAATTTAGGTTCAAGTTCTTAAAAAACATCTCAAGAATGTATAAAAATTTGTTGGACTATTTCAGATGCGAATTGCGAGCTGCACAATTCCCGCAAATCTACAACGACGATGATGACACGCCAAGGGACACAGCGGATTACACCTTAATTAATGCATGAAATAACTTGAAAAAATTACCAGAGATGTATAAAAATATGAATAAATTATTGTCAGAGTTGCGGAAATTTCCGTTTTTTTTTCACAATAAAAAAAAATCCAAAATTTCATCTAATTTTCGGTCTCCTAAAGTAGTTGCCCGCCTTAACATGTGTATTCATCCCCCGAGATTCGACGTTGGAGCTAACGCACAGAATTAAACACAATATGTGGGAAAAGAACTTTTACCATATTGGCGTTTGTTGCAAATACGATGAAGTTCCGTCTGCGTGCAGATATAAAGGATTTAGTTGAATCAAATTTTGTTTGAATCTTAGCCTACCATACGTTGTTTCGATATTCAATGAAATGATATATATATATATATATATATATATATTATATTCAACGAAAAATGCTTTAATTACGATTGCAATTGATTCTACGAAAAACCGTTTATTTGACGCAAACGAAATTTAATTCAAGTTAAAGGAATTTTCTTATTCACCGCAAAGTAATTATATATTGAACTTAAAGTGAGATGAAAGATTGCATAGGCTCTTCGTGATTCGATTAGAAACGCATGGTCGTTCATTGAATATTTCAATGACGATAGATATCGCCGCACTCGTTATCGGGGCAATCATCTATGCGACTCTCGAGTATCCTCCAAAAGAGTTTATACAGCTGCACGAACAACCTCCCACTTCCTGTCACATATATGCAGAGCGATATGAATTTACACGACGTGCACGCTCGTCGCGGACCTCGCGCGGAGGTACTCGTTTCTTATTCGCGTAAGTAGACGTGTGGCAAGGGTAATTTTCGTTATAGAGCTCGTTCGACCGATTCGAGACCTTCACACGTGTAATCTTCGCGCTCTTCATTACTTTTATTCTCATTTCATTACGAAAGAGAGCAAAACAAGAAGAGAGAGAGAGAGAGAGAGAGAGAGAGAGAGAGAGAGAGAGAGAGAGAGAGAGAGAGAGAGAGAGAGAGAGAGAGAGAGAGAGAGAGAGAGAGAGAGAGAGAGAGAGAGAGAGAGAGAGAGAAAGAGAGAGAGAGAGAACGAGAGAAAGAGAGAGAGAGAGAGAGAGAGAGAGAGAGAGAGAGGGCAGCGTGGGATGGAGGGGGCTCATTTCAACGTGAAAGTTGCTCGATCTCAACGATACACGTAAGAGAGTCCAGCCCTACGTAATCATAACGGCAAGAAAAAGCCTCTGCCGATTTACTTACGGAGCATCCAGTTCTGTGTAAATGCACATCAATCAACTCCTCCTACTATCATACGTAGTTTACTGCCGCCTTTCGATATATCTACTTTCAGGGAGAGAGAGAGAGAGAGAGAGAGAGAGAGAGAGAGAGAGAGAGAGAAGATCAACGCTAATGGATCTCGTCTGTTTCCTCGTCCGGGCAAACATAATCTTCACTCTTCTTAAGGTATTCCTTTCGTGGAGGGCCTTATTTTGTGGGCGCATAAGCCAGGTCCCTTTTGATTAGTAGTTAACAGTGGCGCTTGATAAAAATAAGTTACAATCAATTATTATACCCAACGATAAAATGGAATTAAAAAATTTCGCATAAATTTCGGTAGATTTAGACACTTTTACATATTCTCCGAGAAGTCGCGGTTATGAAACTTCTTCTGCTAGTCACATTTTTCTAAGTTTTATCATTAATATTTTCTTTCGACATTCGTCGAGCCCCTGTTGAGAGAGCGTTTTGTCAAGAGCCCAGGTTTTTCGAAGGTTCAAGGCATTCCAGGAGGAAGAGAATCGATTGAAAATGAACATGATGCGGTGATGCGGAGCGTATCACCGCATCATGTCAATTATACATGTATTCGGTCTGTACGATGGTGACTCGTGTTTATTGCGCACGCGAGGAATCCAGAGAACGGGATATCATTACGCGATTACACCCTGCCGTCGCTTATGCGCCAATTACGAAATAAGACCGCCTGTGAGAATCCAAGTCTTATAAGCGGACGATGCAGTCGCGTGAATCTTGCGGATGTCAAGGCTTGCCCCGATGAGTCATGCCCAAGTACGTGTATATTAATGACGTTATGACATTGGACCGAAAAAACGACGAAGTGAGAAGTCATTTTGATATCTTCTGACAAGAACAGTTCGTGTATACTCCGTTGTATATAGGTACTTGTCGAAACAAATAATACAGGCATCTGCGCGGAAACATTCCGTCTCCAATTTATATATATGAATATTTGTTTAATAAGAAATAAGAAGAAATTCTTCTTTTTTAAAAAAATTTCACAAGAGCGCGTTTGTTGTATGCTGAACAATTTCCAGATCCATCGAAACTGACCTTGAATGACCTTGAACGACTTTGAACCCCTAATGTTTTTTATGCGGCTTGAGGTGCTCCACAAGGTGGTTGAAAAAAAAAATGCACCATTCCATTTGAAAACGTGGAGGTGACCTTCACTGTGCGTCAGCGCCTCCACCGAAATAAAAAAAATTCGTCGCATTTGATGGCCCCCTTCACACCGTACAACTTTTGTCTGAAATATTTTTTTCTGACGTCGATAATTACCGAGTTATTTCGGGTGGCAGAGATAAAAGGGACACCTTGTATATGCGCGAAGGATGTTTGAACTCCTTATACCTATATAATATTGACTATCGCCACAACGGGATGTTTTGAGGTCGATTATCAAAGTCGAACATCTTTAAAATCACCTCTTCAACGCGTATGGGCACGTATGCACATATATACATTTATACATATAAATATGTGTGTAGGTGTGTATACATGTGTACATTTATATATACGTATATCTGTGAAGAGGTGAGGACGCATCGTCAGAGCTTCTTCCGCGGTAAACGCGTTTCTTTCACGCCCGACAGGACTCGTCTTCACTTTATTTCTCTCTCTCTCGACACATATATATATATATATATATATATATATATATACACGCACACACACCACACACACTCACGCTTTCACACACACATACCTACATATATATACACGGATAGAGATGCGATGCCACCACAATGGACATAAGATATCCGAGTAGCGAAGAAGGCGACGTCTATGCAGATGCTCCCTCGACCCAAAACCGTTAGATAATACATATATGTATCGACATGTGCCGCTCTGTCCGGCGCGTGGTCATTTTCCTATAATATCGATACTAATATAACGATTTACGATCGACCATAAATTGTTCTAAGTATAGAATTATTGGATCACGTCGGAACATCTTGGAAAAGTGTAAGCACGTTTTTCCATATTCTCGTTTTAGAATTTCTGTGCGAAGCTGCAAATACATGTATATATATATATATATATTTATCGTGATGAAGATTTATTTTCAACTATACGAGGTGTGTACATTAAGTAATGAGACTGGCAATGTAGCGTTCGACCTGGCAACGCTTGTGACGGGAGACTTGGAGGAGGACGGCAGGTGAACATGTGATACGCCTTCAGTACGAGTTTGAACTCGCTAGAGTCATTCGGTTGTCCGTAGCGATTTTTTTCGTTAAACAGTTTTTTCTAGTGCGTACTAAAAAAAAGTGACATAAATTTCGAGAAACAGTGTGCTATCAGGTTTTGCTTCAGACTTGGGCACAGTGCAATGAAAACTTTCAATGTGCAATGACAGTGTTTTGTCAAGGGTCCAAGTTTTTCGGTGTTTTAAGGCATTTTCAGAAGGAAAAAAGTCGATTGAAGATGAACCACGCAGCGGAAGGCCTTCATGTTGAAGAACCGATGAGAATTTTGACAGAATCCGGGATCTTGTGCGTTCAGATCGTTGGGGTTGACAGTCAGAATGATCGGGGAAGAGTTGAATTTAACTCACACCACTGTTCATCAGATTTTGATAAATCAATTGGGGATGAGAAAAATTGCTGTCACACAGCAATTTCAATAACCAAGTTTTTTAACAGTAAAAACATTTCTGTGGCTCCTCAGCTTTCTTATTCGTCTGACTTGAGTCCTCGTGACTTTTTTCTCTTTCGTAGATTGAAAAATAACCTCAAGGGACGTGATTTTGGGACACACGGAAACATTAAAACGGCTGTAACCGACCAGCTGAAGGCTATTCCAGTATCCGAGTTCCAGCACTGGTATAAGGATTGGAAGAAACCGTCTCCAGCGCTGTGTGGCTTCCCAAGAAAGTTATTTTGAAGAAGACAATATTGAATTGTAATTCTATTCCAATAAAAAAAAATTGAAAAAATCAGTCTTACTTAATTTACACACCTCGTATATATAAGTGTGAATAAATTTTGGTCGCGAGCTTTTGTCTGGAGGATGAGAAATAAAAGCGCAACCGGACGGCCCCGCCAGTGGTTTTTTTTTTTTTGACGTTTTACTTGCATCGCCTTTTCGGCTTTTTATAAGACTTCAAACTGTCATAACGTCGCTGCTTCACTTTCGTACATCGCTCTTTTCTACACTGTATCTTTTATTTCACAATTTTCTCCCCACGTTGCGGCCGCAGCCGACTCCCCCCTCTGTGTCGTATTCACCATGACATGTCTGTCATGGGCATGGGGAAACAGCGGAAAACCTATACGGATACAGCCGGCCCCAAGTTTGGCCCTCCCAGTCACGGAACTAGTCGCCTTTTGCCGAGAAAATGTCGAAGAAATACATTTCACGACGAAAGTAACGACGCAACTGGGATTCAAACCCGCGACTTTCTCGATCCGCTGGCCGGTACACGGAGAGAATTAAATGTTAAAAATTACCGTGCAGTAACGGTAACCAGATGACAACCCTCAAACTTCGCTTATTATTACTGAGTAAAACACAGATTTTCACGAAAATAAAATAAAATTTCTTCTTCAGATAGAAAATTTTACCAGATTTTCTAGTAAATTTTCATGTGTAACAAAATACGCAAAACTTAAATTTAAAAAATATATAATATCAGCGAAATTTTACGGTGCATTTTATTATTTTATGCCTTTCAAAAATGTCTATAAAAAAGTATCGTCTTTATAACAGTTATTTTAAGATTTATTATAAAATTTAATGAGTGCTATAGGAAAATGTATTGTGCTCTCGGTAAAAATTATCGTGCGCGCTACCCTTCTTGTATAGTAAAATTTTAGCTACGTATTTGAAATTTTCTGTAACGTGAGTTAAAAAAAAAACTTGTCGCATACGAATTATGATGCTTTTCTCACTTGTCACCCCATTGAAATATATCACGGTAATTTTTACCGTGAAATTACCGACAAAAATTACTTTTTAATTCTCTCCGTGTACGCTAACCACTAGACCAACCCACGTCGTTTGTTTTGGATGCGGAATTAATAATTGTAAGCTAATGCAGGTTACGAAAATCAGTGTTATAATAATGGAGGGTCGGGTCCATCGATCGCTCGTTGCGGCAGTGGCAAATAAAAGGGCGTAATTCGCTCGGGTTTCGCGATATGGGCTTCGGGTCCGTTGTAGCATGTTTCTTTATTGGCTCGTAATATACGCAGATGTAGGGATTATCGCCGGCGGCGCACGGAAGCTGAATGCACGATCGGCGAGCATCGCGGGGGCCCTCCCCTATTCTATACTCACGCTATCCTTCGCGCATATATATATATATATATATATATATATATATATATACACACATATATATATATGCACATATATATATATAACGTAGACTCGCGATATAATGGACAAACGAGCGAGTGGGCTTTTGGTTAACCCATACGGTTAATCAAAAGCCGAGCGTGCACGATTGCCCAGGTATTGTACCGAGGTTGTCAAAGATTTGCCGACTTGTCTGATCTCCGTGTCATGCACGAATGAGAGGGAGAGGCAGAGAGAGCGAAAGAGAGAGAGAGAGAGAGAGAGAGAGAGAGAGAGAGAGAGAGAGAGAGAGGGAGGGAGAGGGAGAGGGTGGGAGAGGGAGAGGGAGGGAGAGAGGGAGAGAGAAAGAGTGGAAACTACCGCCGTTCTTCGTCGGACGTAATACGTTCAACAGCAAGGGAAATTAAGGGGTTACGTGGGTTTTTAAGCCAAAAAAAGAATATTTTCTCTAATTTAAAAAATATAATGCATACATTATTTTATTCAAAATGTTAAGCACATAAAAGAGCAAGATTTCAACAATATTTAAAAAAAATTTCATTAAAAAATTTGGCAAATTCAGCCAGTGGGTTTCCGGAGACCCCTCAAAAAAAAAAAATGTCCTCGAAGTGGTCAGGATAACTCATGATAGCTTTATCTGAAAATAAAAAACCAAATTTTTTCATTAGTAGATAATTATAGCTCGTAATTAAACGAAGGATTAAAAAAAAAATCAAATTTTAATTTTTGGCAGAGTTGTATGCCAAATAGTTCAATTTTTGGTATAATTAACACTACGTATAGCCTTGTAAAATTAGCTGTAATCGCAAAAAAAACCTTCGTTCAATACTATTTTAAAGAAGCGTGCAAAATTTCAATAAGATCGGTGCATTAGTTTTTGAGAAATCGTGTCCACCGACTTCAAAAATAGTGTTTTGAGAAAAATGAGTATACCTGCGTCGCTCCCGGCCAGTCTTTCCCAACGGGGGGAATTCCCAAATGCTCTCTCTTCTAGACTTTTACTCCTATTGATTTAAAACTTTGGAAGAATATTCTAGACATATTGTAAATGGATTTTTTGAAATTTTCAAACCCACGTTACCCCTGAAGCTCAAAAGTGATAGGTAGGGTAGAGTAGAGTGGCGCAAGGATCAAAGTAAAAGACGCCGTGTCGTTGATCTGTGACCATAAGATTGTAAAGTTCTACATTAACTTTATATATATATATATACATGGCATCCTCCGAATGAGTCCCAGAGCAAGAGATATAAGGGACCTCACCTCGCCGTTAATGTCAAGTTCATAGGGTCGAAGAACGCAAAAAAAAAGTGGCGAAGAAAGATGCGCTGAGCATAGGAACAAAGACCAGAAGCTAATTCCGAGATATTTATCGTAGAACTGAATGCGGCACGGAGGCATCCGCGTTTAGGACGGCGCCGGGAGTTGCTACTCGGTCGATGAGATCAGAGCCGATCTTTTCTTCGCGCTCGCCTTGCTTGTGTTCAAATTCGCACTTATCGCTTCACCAACCCACTTTAACTTATAGGCATTTGAGCAATACATATGTTGTAACTTCCAGCATTTATTTGTCCACGGCAAACTGATGAGTGCCAAACGGTAAGAAATATTGACGGTGCACTTCTTGTCGCAATTAGTCATCTTGGCTCGAAGCGCAATAAAATGACCGAGGAGAGATCTATTGCGTGCAGTAACTTGGATCATTTAGTCCGTGTGCATTTATATATATATATATATATATGTGTGTGTGTGTGTGTGTGTATAGATGCACATATAGTCAGGGAAAACGGTTAATTGATGGCCGTCGACGGGGCGCCGTTAACGTCAATCGCTATCAGACTTGTACACGTCATGATGGAAGCAGCGTATAGGTTTATTTTCCTGAAGACAGTAGAAAGCGCGTAGAGAGAAGCAAGATTCATGGAGAAAGAGAGAGGGGGGAGAAAGAGAGAGAGAGAGAGAGGGGGAGAGAGAGAGAGAGAGAGAGAGAGAGAGAGAGAGAGAGAGAGAGAGAGAGAGAGAAAGAGAGAGAGAAGAAACAAGACAGTGATAGAAGAGCGGAGGTTTCATGTTGAAAGCTACCGATCGCAACTGATGCACCGGATGGTGACGTCTCACAAGTAGAAAGAGCAAACTGGTCGTAAAGCGATATCCTCTCGGTCACGGTCGTATAGAGGAGAACGCTACTTTGTTCCTGATCTACAGTACGTTGTTCTCTTCGTTATATGTATATTTATTTCTAACCCGTATCGATTCGTTGAGGAGCAGAAAGACGAGTTTCGCGCCTTTCTGCTAGTAAGGTATAAGGTGCTGGCGACCTTTCGCTTTTTGCATAGTGATCGATATACGAATGTATTTGCGGTGCTCGACTACCGGCCAAGCTGGTTACGGCTTCAGAATAAAAAGGCACCTTCCAGCTTTAGTTTCAACTCGCCGGATATGAGTCGTACTGTTACGATATAGAATATATATGTAATGTTCACGTAAAGGGTGTCTCAAAATGACCTGACATTTTTAATTGCGCGCCATTTTTTTTGTGGCGAACATAGAGTACTAATCTTTGGCAACTGGCATCAAGAAGTATTGAGGTTTCTTCATGGAGAATTACACGATCGAGCAACGTATAGAAATTGTGAAAATTCACTACGAAACAATGCATTTATTGTAGACGAAGTTTCGTGGTCGCGTTATCTCGCGTCGCGTCGCGGCGATGTGAATTGGCCACCAAGATCGTGCGATTTGACGCCATTGGACTTCTTTCTTTGGGCTTTTCTGAAAGGAAAAGTGTATGCCAATGATCCACAGACCATTTCGGAGCTCAAGGAAGCAACTGGACGCACCATTAATAAAATTAGTCCGCAATTGTGCCAAAATGTTATTGACAATTTCGTCAAAAGAGTGAACGTTTGCAAACAGGAACGAGACGGCTATTTATCGGATATTGTGTTCCACACATAACCTCCATGTTTGTACTTTATATTAAAATAAAAATATTCGTACTTTTCAAATAAATAATACGTTTTATTAATAAATTAAAATGTCAGGACATTTTGAGACACCCTTTATATGAGGATAGGATATTTTGTACCCGGTCCGTTATTAGAGACGTTTTAAAACGGCTATTCAATTCTTGTTCAAGGAGTTTCGACACCAACAATCGAAATGCTTGTAGACGGTTAGAATTTATATCGCTACGAGATTAATCTAGAATGCATTAAGGGGTTACGTGGGTTTGAAAATTTCAAAAAATCCTTTTTTTTTTAATTTTATTATCTAATAGTACAATATGTCTAGAATATTGTCCCAAACTTTTAAGTCAATCGGATTAAAAGTTTAGGAGCGAGAGCCTTTGGGAATTCCCCCCGTTGGGAAAGACCGGCCGGGAGCGACGCAGGTATACTCATTTTTCTCAAAACACTATTGTTGAAGTCGGTGGACACGATTTCTCAAAAACTTATCCGCCGATCTTATTGAAATTTTGCACACTTCTTCAACATAGCATTGTCTAGTGATTGAACGAAGGTTTTATTTCGATTACAAATAATTTTACATGGCTATACGTAGTGTAAATTGTATCAAAAATTGAACAATTTTGCATACAACTCTGCCAAAAATTCAAATTTAATTTTTTTTTATCCTTCGTTCATTCACGAGGTATACTGATCTACTAACAGAATAAATTGGTTTTTTATTTTCAGGTAAAGCTACCATGAGTTATCCTGACAACCACGAGGACACTTTTTTTTAGGGGTCTTCGGAAACCAGGTCCCACCGGCTGCATTTCCCAAATTTTTGGATGATTTTTTTTTTAATATTGTTGAAATGTTGCTCTTTTATGTGCTTAACATTTTGAATAAAATAATTTATATATTATATAAAAAAAATAGAGAAAATATGCTTTTTTTACTTCGAAACCCACGTAACCCCTTAACTGTTCAAAAATCAATCGGTTTTACAATATAGTTTGGAAGATTTTTAACGCTCAAGTTAAACCTTTATCCATTTGGTATGACACATGACATCTCGTGAACAACGTCCGAAATAAAATTGATAGCATTTTTTTATCATCGCATTTAATTCAAAAAATAAATCATGTTTCTCGCCGTGTGCAGTGCGAAACGTCAAATCTCACGGGCTCACTTATGACTATCGTGCTTTGTTTTCTGCAATATTAACGATCGCATATATCTCGTTACGGATTGACGAGGATTAATGTAGATAAATTTGTGCCTCGAGGAAAAAAAAATAAGATGGATCGCATGAATTTCGATGCAATCGTGACGCATTCATTCGCCTGTATCTTTACCTCGGAGCGATTAATATATCGTTAGGCAAAATCCATCTTGATGGTCTCTTTCTCCCCCCCCCCCCCCCCCCCCTCCCCCCTCCTTAACCCTCGTCGAAACGTATCTAGATACATATGTAAAGAATTTTCCGATAAAAAACGCTTTTCTAATTGCCTTTTTGCTGTGCACGTCGCATCTTTTTGTCTGCTCTTGATCGCGACGTGATAAACGAATATCCGCGTTGCAATTAAAATCAACGTGGATACAATAAGTCAAGGGAGCACGAGGGTCGTAAACCACGTAATTACTCGCCGTATTGTGAGGGGCCTGGACATTAAGGCGGGCAACCACTATAGGAGACCGAAAATTATATGATATTTTGGATTTTTTTTATTGTGAAAAAAAACGGAAATTTCCGCAACTCTGACAATAATTTATTCATATTTTTATACATCTCTGGTAATTTTTTCAAGTTATTTCATGCATTAATTAAGGTGTAATCCGCTGTGTCCCTTGCGTGTCCTCATCGTCGTTGTCGATTTGCGGGAATTGTGCAGCTCGCAATTCGCATCTGAAATAGTCAAACAAATTTTTATACATCCTCGAGATGTTTTTTAAGAACATGAACCTAAATTTTGAAAAAAAAAATCGAGAATTGAATGTTGGAACGTGTTTGAAAAAAACTATGGATTTTTAGCATTTTTTCCCCGGTTTTTTGCAATAATAAAAATGTTTTAAACAATCTAATCTTTCCAACTGTACGTTCATGTTTTAATAAATTATATTATGTAAACGTGTTCCAAATTTGAAGATGATCCATCAATTAGTTTTTGAGTTATGATTCCCGCAAACTGAAAAAATGTCGTTTCGAGAAAAACACGTTTAAAGTTTCACAAACGAAAAACTCAAAGTCAAATGTGTGTAATCAAATGATAAAGTGTCTTACCGATTAATCAGCGATTCCAGCATCATAGAGCAGTCCTTCCTCTTCCTCATGCAACTCATTTGAAGCTTGCATTTCCTCTTTACAAGCTTTACGAGCTTCTTTTGTCTCTTATAAACTCTTTCTATTTTGCCGAGCCACGCGCATCTGATCCATTTGCTCGGCACATCCGTAGCTCTGCCTGCCAACTACGATTTGTAGTTCATTCATAACCATGAGTAGGGCTGAATTTCCTTCATTGAATAAAATAGCAGCAAGAAATGCCGCTACCTCGATTATTTTGTACCCAGAATGGAGATATTTTGGAGCTAATTGCCAAACGGTCGAGTTTGGGTTCGTTTGGGTTGTGAAAACCCAAACAAACCCAAACAAACTATCTAACTGAGTGCTCGTGGATACCTGAGCGCGCTTGGGAGTCGAGCGGAGAGTCTATATCATTTATATTGTATACATACCGTTAGAAGGAATCCGAATATCGTTTTGAAATTTTCAGGGTGTATTCTTAAGATATTTTGCTAACGATTTATGAAATTAAAAAAAAAATTGATTTTTTAAAGCATCTAAAGTGGTTGCCCGCCTTAATATATGAAAAGGCACTAATGACGCGCGATCATGAGGACCCGTGCAGAAATTTCCGGATACCTAATTTCCAAGCAGATACGATACGGATTCCCTAGAAAGGGCATCCTCATCGAAATCCAGATGGCGCCCACTACGTAGCAGAAGGCGGAGATGTGGGGTTAAGAATTTTAAATACGTATTAACCCTTCGCGATCGGCAGATTTCGCTTTTGGGAGTACCAGCAGGTCGGAGCAAATCTACGACGATTTAAAAATCGTCTCCGCTACGGGGACACCGACTTCTACGACGATTTAAAAATGTCCCCGCTACGGGGACACCGACCGCAAAGGGTTAAATACATTTTTCTTAGCAAATTAAATACATTTTTTCTTAGTTCGAATGATCTCCATTTGATTTAAATATAATTACTTAGAATAAATAAACTATATCACTTTTCTCCAGGAAATATAAGTCTTTCAAGGTCTATGTATTGTTTTTCCGATTTTTTAAATTAAATGTGAAGAATTTTGTTCGAAATTCTGTTATTAAAATACATGAGTTTTGACAGTTATACTGTAGCGCCAATTTTGACCTAATCTTTTTTAGATCCTTGAATAAATGATTTCAGAAAACGTCCAGCACCTCGAGCTAATACGGATCGGTAGCTCCTGGTGATTTTTACATTCATCCCTGGGATCCGATTCGATATCGAATTAGATCTTGTTCTAGAAGTTCGTGATTCTAGCCTGGATCCTATGCAATGTTTCTATTTGGATTCTGCCAAGTGTTCTTAATAGTTCCGAATTGGGATTCTGTGTTGGAATCCGATTTACGAGCGTTACATTTTGCTCCCGGATCCGATCCGATATCCAACTGGATCCCAATTGAGAAACCAGGATCCTAGTCCGAATCGGACTGTATCCATCACAATATGCACGGGACTGTAAAAAAATGACTTGGGCTGACGAAATTCACCAACGTATTATTAATTGAAAAAAATAGGAATATTCAGTTGTTTTGAGAATCATTTATTTCATCAAACTAACAAATACTCGGAATAAAATATTTCAGTGGTTTATATTGATATTTCGTTGACCATCTGTGAATGAAGAATTCCGTTGATACGTGTGCATTTTTTTTTTTTCATCTCTGTGTACGGCGATAACAAACAGCAACGTTTGCGCCTCTACCAGCGCTTATAATAACAACAATAATACCAATAATAATAACGTTTTTGTGCAGTTAAGCCTGCTTCAAGTTCAAGTACATTTCCGTGCTAAACGAGCGAGCGGTATATATTGCCGACGATACGTGGTAATGACGGGACCATAAACGCGGTACCCAGGCATAAGACGTGACGCAATACGTTGCGAAGCGCGCGCTCGCATGTAAAAATAAAGAAGAAGAAAAAAATCCGAGAAAATCTTGCCGGAGTAGGGCAAAAAAAAATGAAGTCGCTCCTGATGATGAGCTAAGATCCGTATAACTGACTATAACTGACTTTCGGTAGCAAACTAGTTACGCACATACACGCGCAGTCTTGCATTAATATGAACCGATAAATATATATACGTAATTATAATTTTATTTCCTTAGTTCCAATCCCTCGCGAGTTTTTACGTATTGGCTTATCCAATTCAACTCTTTCCTATCACTCCCTAGCCGCACTCTGCTAACCTAACCTAACTTCCGTTGCGTTCACAGCAGTCTTAAGGAGTTACACCGTTTTGACGCTAAAAAAAAAACGTCAAAAACTTGACGTTTTTTTTTTATTTTGACGCGGCTATTGAATATATACAATAATTTTTATTTTTCACAAATACATTTTAGTTTTATGAAGAAATTGGAAAAAATTGAATAGAAAAAATTGAATCGCGGCAACATAGGTCCATCTCGAAATCTATTCAACCGATTGCAATGAAATTTCTACCGGATATTCTTTGTAACATTATCTCGGATGTAGCATAGGATTTTTAAAAATTAGATACCACCTTCATAGCTTGTTAATTTTTAAAATTCAAAATTTTGATAAAAATAAGAGCTTTTTTTCCCCAAACAGCTGACATTTTTACAAAAGGCAATTCAAAAACATTTCCCTATGCTACACTCTAGCTATTACTTTCTTTACAAGGAAATTTTATTTATCTATTTTTCAGACGTTGCCGGACAGAGAAAAAAAATTCACCATTGGCAAGAATTTTCAAAAAAGGGTCTAATTAGACTTATATCTCCGCCATTAAATTTTTTAAATTCTTTTTTTAAATTTGATCATAAAACCATTGGGTCTGTGCATATTTCCGTAGCGAAATTCCAACAAATGTCGTTCGCAGTTGTTTCCCCGCTCGCACATGCGTCAACCATATGAAGTATCGTATATTAAGTGAAAGCTGAAAGTTGTGCCGACATTTAAAAAAAGTATTCATCGAGATCCTTGACGTGTAGGAAGTTTAATTATATTTTGAACATGGAAGAAAAAAAAGTGTTTTTTTTATGCATTTCGCTTTTTTTATTTCCGAAAAGGCAAAAACGCGTCGCAAACTCATAAAAAGATATCAACAATGCTACTCAACTCGAGGGACCACCGAAACCGGACCCCGACCGCACATCCACCAGTGTTGGTACATACATATATTTTTTTAAATTTCTTTTTATATATAATATAATTTTATATATAATAAAAATTGGGATATCCATTATAATAGATTATATACCGAGAAGAAATGGCTTATCAATTCATTAATTTTGGTCGCTATATATAATATATAGTGACGAAAATTAATGTCATTTTTTCTCGGTATATAATCAATTATAACGGATATTTCAATTTTTATTGAAATAAAACGATATAAACTCGTTATTACTAGTTTTCGTTTTTATTTATTAAGCAAGAAAAATTCTGATGTATCTTCCCACGATGATGCGATCTATTACGATTCCATGCCTATAACTTTTTCTTCACACTTGTCACTTTACTATTTCCAGTTCTTCGCAGACACCCCAAAGCGCGCAGTCACTTTTTTCCCCGGAATGCAATAATGCAAGAAATATCTCTTGAGACAAATTCACGACGGGTATAATGTATGCATTTGTGATAGCCAAGGGATCAAAAATGGCGGAAGTATTGATTAAAAAATAAATAAACGAATAAATTAACATATGTATGACTTATATATATATATATATATATATATATATATATACGTGTATAGTAATCTACAGTAAATGCCTTGCACGCATTCTTTCTTGGCGCGAGTGTTACGTCAAGAAGTTGCCAACGGTATTTACCGACAGCGTGTAACCGTCATTAAACGGATGTTCGCGCTGTTTTATCGTAAATAACGCGAATGAAAGTACCACGCGAGAGCGGATCTCTCTCTCTCTCTCTCTCTCTCTCTCTCTCTCTCTCTCTCTTTTTCTCTCTCTCTCTCTCTCTTTCTCGACAACCGGTTGAGGTGCCTGTATCATCCTCGCAAGATTTGCAACGCTTCTTTTCATCGCACACACGTACGCGTATATATATATGGGCCATTACGCGCCAACTCGATCAATGTCTCCGAATCAAATAAAAAAAAATTTTTAAAATGAAAAAAAGTAATGAGGCCGACCTGCTCATCATCTTTAATTTAATAAAGTATTTTATTATATCGTCGCTTCGCCTCTTCTAAATGGACTCGCACTTTAGCGAACCGTTATGCTTTTTTATGCAATCTTTGTGAAGCGTGCGAGAGAACGCGAAGAAAAAGAACAACAAAAAAAAAGCATGTTTTCATAAAAAAATATTACCGTTTTTTTCAATTGTAAGCTGTTGTTTCGTAATAACTGTTCTGGAATTTCGAGAAAATTCCTCTTCGCCTCATTGTTTAATTGATAAATGATTTTCTTTTCTTCGTCGTGTTTTTACATAGCCCACCGTTATACGGGCATCCGGAATTTCGATGAAAAAAGAACAAAATATAAAACGGAACATGATCGAGTTCAATGAGGAATATTATTTGCCCCTTCTGTGACGAATGCCGCATTGTGTTAGGAAGTTTTTATGAGCCTCCGAATAACGAGGATACCAATGTACATTTTTTTTTCTCTTTTCTTATTTTTTTTTTTTACAATTGCCCGTGCAGAAATATTGTCATGGATACAGTCCGATTCGGACTAGGATCCTGGTTTCTAAATTAGGATCCAGTCGGACATCGGATCGAATCCGGGAGCGAAATGTAACGCTCGCAAATCGGATTCCAGGCAGGATCCTAATCCGAAATTATTAAGGACTCTAGTCAGAATCGACTGGAGTCCAGACGCTGGACGTTTTCTAAAATCATTTATTTAAGGATCTGAAAAAGATTAGGTCAAAATTAGTGCCCCAGTATAACTGTCAAAACTTATAGATTTTAATAACAGAATTTCGAACAAAATTCTTGACAGTTAATCCTTTGTGGTCACCCTGGGTGGAATCGACCCGTCGATCAATTTTTAGCGTAAATATGTAATAGTTCCCGGCTTAGAATGGGACTGTATTCACCATCTTACCTGGAGTTTGAAGTATCCTCATGCCATAAAATTTACCCTCTTCACATGTCGGATTAAATTTTTTTTTGGAACGCGCAGTATGCTACTATCTTCCACAAAAGTAGTATATCTAAGGAGTATCACGTCGAAATTTTAGGTAAAAATGTTGAAAATTCACGGAACTATGATTTTTTTTAGCGAAAAAGTGTCTTTCGCGTTCTCACCACTTTATGATTTTTTTTTTAACAGGTCGCCATTTTATTTCTTATAAATACATTTTTCTTACATCATCTAGAAAGTTCAAAGCATGTTCCGTAATTTTTTGAACTACTTCGGACGGATAGTTTGGTCACAATACTTTTTTGAAAACTGACTGGGTAAAATCAACCCAAGTGTGACCACCGCGATTGAATTTAGAAGTGTGTCCACAGAGGATTGATAAAAAAAATTGAAATAACAATATATAGACCTTGAAAGACTTATATTTCCTGGACAAAAGTAATATATTGCATATCATATCAGATACTCGGAGCGGTGACCGCTCAGCCGCAATTCCTTTGGATGCCAGGCTACAATGTGCAAGAGGAAAAAATATGCCATGTCATTTTAAAATAACTTTAATGACCTTGAAAAAACCGAAAAAAAATAAAATAAAAAATAAATATCATCATAGCTATGTGCGTCCTTCCAAACCATTCAAATTTAGACACGTATTAACTTCGTATCTACAAATCCAACAGAGATATTCAGGTGTTTTGTTTCTCGTGACTCACCCTGTGTATATGTATATATATATATATTGGGTGAAGTAAAAAGTTCTGAGCGTTTTCCGCTAGATGTCTTTAGTGAGCCGTATCTCACGATGTGTACATCGCATCGGGTCATACTATACGGCGATTTAAAGGTGACATTACGCTTCAAAAAAAGTTCTTTGACAGTTTTGTGTTTGGTGAAGCCAGTTGTGTGTTACAGCGTTCCAAAAAGGAGGTAAAAAAATAGAAAATTCCATACATTCTTCAGTACCACTACGACCAAGGTGAAAAGACGGAGCAGGTGGCCAAAAAAATTTGTGCTGTTTATGGACCCAATACAGTATCGAATGCAACAGCACAGCGGTGGTTCCAACGATTCCGTTCTGGTAATGTGGACGTCGAAGATGAGGCACGCTCTGGTAGGCCAATCGTCGAAAATGGCGATATAATCATGGAAATCGTCGAGTCGGACCGGCATGTGAGCACTTATTCCATTGCCCAGGAACTGAAGATTAGCCAGAAAACCGTTTGGAACCATTTGCATAACGCTGGTCTCAAGAAGAAGCTCGATGTATGGTTCCACACGAATTGACGCAAAAGAACCTTTTGGACCGAATTGATGCCTGCGATTCTTTGCTGAAACGTAACGAAATCGAGCCATTTTTGAAGCGGATGGTGACTGGCGATGAAAAATGGGTCACATACGAGAACAACAGCCGAAAAAGATCGTGGTCCAATTGCGGTGAGCCGACCCAAACGATCGCTAAGCCCGGATTAACGGCCAAGAAGGTTTCGCTGTGTGATGGGATTGGAAGGGAATCATCCACTATGAGCTGCTCCCATCGGGCCAAACACTCAATTCGGACCTCTACTGTCAACAACTGACCAGATTGGAGTAGGCGATCGACCAGAAGCGGCCAGAATTGGCCAATAGGAAGGGTGTTGTGTTCCATCAAGACAACGCCAGGCCGCACACATTTTTAACGACGCGCCAGAAGCTCCGAGAGCTTGGATGGGAGGTTCTATCGCACTCGCCGTATAGTTCAGATCTGGCACCAAGTGATTATTACTTTTTCAAGCATTTGCAAAATTTTGTTGATGGTACAAAACTGGCCTCAATAGAGGCTTGTGAAAATGAGCTGGTCAAGTTTTTTACCAATAGGTACGAGGACTTCTTCAATCGCGGAATTATGAAATTGCCTTCAAAATGGACAAAATTTATCGAACAAAACGGCGCATATTTGATCTAAATCGGATAATCCTAACTATGTTAATGTCATCGTCGAAATACAGCGAACAAACGCTCAGAACTTTTTACTTCATCTAATATATATATATATATATATATATATATATATATATTTAAATGGAAATTAGTAAGAAGTAGGCGCAAAAGTAAAAGAAGAATGACAGCAGTGCTGAGACGCTATAGAGCTGGAGGCTGTTTCGAATCAACGGAAACTGCACTATAAAATGCAGCGCCTTGCAGCTGCACTCTTAGACACCTGTAATGCATATAAATATCTTCATATGTATATACCTTCTTGAATATATATATATATCCATATATACATGCTTTACGAATTCCAAGGTAGCCAAGGTAGCCGGTCGCCTAGCCCCGGGCAAGGTTATTAATTATCACAAA
>OZ010714.1:4164456-4211956 GCA_963932345.1 Ophion ventricosus | reverse complement strand
TCACTCTAAGGCAACGGAGATATTTGGGGTGGTCACGTTAAATGGTCCACCCTGTATATGTATATAATCGACGGCCGGAAGACTGGTGTATCTTCGTAGAGGATTATCGGTATCAAAGGATTCAAAGGAGACGAGTCTAATTATCTCGTTGTGGCTGGTCTCACTCTGAAACGTCTCCGGGTAATCCTCCATGGGCGTGACGCCAGCACGTCTCTCGATACACCGGTGTGTTCCGCGTTCCACGTACACCCAAGAATCACCAGCAGTACACCGTCAACCATACCGCTATATATATATATATATATATATTACGCTGCTATCAGAGCAGGCGCTTTTCCCGTCGAGAGCTTCGAGCCAACTTTGCCAGGTGCAGTAGCAACAAATTGCACTGTTTGTAGGTCTCCAATTGTTGCGGGGAAAAGCGAGAGAGCGAGAGAGAGAGAGAGAGAGAGATGAGAGATGGAAAACGAAGAATTTGCGAATGCTCGCATTCCTGCGTTTTGCAAACGCCATACGAGCAGACACGGGTAGTTTTCCAGTGAAGAAGATGTCGCGGATAAGATTAATCGAACAATTCCTCACCGTGATAAAAAAAAAACGACGATATTCTTCTAAAATACTCGCGTATTGTCGTCATTTTATAGTTCTCACGTTTTCGTAATTTCGAAGTACCAACAAGTGTCAATATTCGAATTCCATAAATATACGCAAAAACTGTTGAAACTTGAAATCAAAAGATTTTGATCTTGCTCTGCGGATTCAACGGACCGATCCAAAGCAGCCGAGCAATAAAGCGCACCGTTGTTGTTCCCCAATGCTTTACCATGAAATCATATACACGACTTATTCATCAACATCATCCCAACCTATAATTTACCTTATTCTCGAGTAAATCAGTATATCGCATATATATCGATGAATCGCTCGTGGTGTGTGTTGTTGCGGAATGAATTCGCGTGTTGACTCGCGCTTAGCATCTCGCGGTCGATGAAAACGACAAGGGTTAACCGCTACTCGTTCTTCATGCCCGTGCAGAAATTTGTTGGGGAACCTCTAGATCTTACCGCATCTCTAACATTACTAGAGACTATATTTCATTGACTATCTCGTACTTCATTGATCTCCCAATAATTAATTATACGGAGATATTATATTTATGGCCACAACAACACAAACGAAATAGCGAAAAAGACGCTGGCGTAGACGA
This sequence comes from Ophion ventricosus, assembly GCA_963932345.1. Taxonomy (NCBI): domain Eukaryota; kingdom Metazoa; phylum Arthropoda; class Insecta; order Hymenoptera; family Ichneumonidae; genus Ophion; species Ophion ventricosus. Next base: position 4,210,749 of record OZ010714.1, on the reverse strand, counting down.
GTGGACGCTGATTTGTACATAAGCGCATGTCTCACTTGCACTTTCTATGAAAGATACAAGGATGAGTAGAATGCGTCACAAATTGTGAAGCTATTCCGTTCTCCGTACTTGGCTCATGGCAGAAAATTCGGTCCAATTCTAGGGTCCGTGTTCGATCTCCTTGTTACTACTTCGTGACGCCCACCCTATAATCTGCACGGAGTCGATAGGGATCCAATGCGATGACCCATTGGGTCTTAAGCAGAATGTAGGAACAAGTATGGGAATCCAATTAGATTCCTACGACGAATCCAATTAAATTCCTCCTACGATCTGCGCTGCTCTTGCAGAAATATTGTTATGGATACAGTCGGATTCGGACTAGGAACCTGGTTTCTCAATCGGGATCCAGACGGACATCGGATCAGATCCGGTAGCGAAATGTAACGCTGCCGATCGTATTCCAGCCAGAGTCCTATTCCGGAACTATTAAGGACTATAGTACGAATCCAAATAGAAACTTTGCATAGGATTCAGGCTAGAATACCGAACTTCTAGAACAAGATCTAGTTCGATATCGAATCGTATCCCAGGGATTAATGTAAAAATCAGCAGGAACAGACCGATCCGTATCAGCTGGAGACGCTTGACGTTTTCTGAAATCATTTATTCAAGGATCTGAAAAAGATTAGGTAAAAATTGGCGCTACAGTATAACTGTTCAAACTTATATATTTTAATAACAGAATTTCGAACAAAATTGTTTAAAAAATAATTATTATTGCAAAAAGCCGGGGAGAAAATGCTAAAAATCAATCATTTTTTTTTCAAACACGTTCCAACATCCAATTCTCGATTTTTTTTTTCAAAATTTAGGTTCATATTCTTAAAAAACATCTCAAGAATGTATAAAAATTTGTTGGACTATTTCAGATGCGAATTACAAGCTGCACAATTCCCGCAAATCGGCAACGACGATGAGGACACGCCAAGGAACACAGTGGATTACACTTCAATTAATGCATGAAATAACTTGAAAAAATTACCAGAGATTTATGAAAATATGAATAAATTATTATCAGAGTTGCGGAAAATTCCGTGTTTTCTTTTCGCAATAAAAAAAATCCAAAAAATCATCTAATTTTCGGTCTCCTAAAGTGGTTGCCCGCTTTAATAGTGTCCTAAATGGGTCCGTAAAATAAATTTAAAAAAATCTATAGAAAAATGCCACGGCGAGACTGCTGCCTCAATAAAAAAAAATCGAATAAACAATATATAGGCCTTGAAAGACTTATATTTCCTGGAGAAAAGTGATATACGTTATTTATTCTAAGTAATTACATTTAAATTAAATGGCGATTGTTCGAACTAAGAAAATATGTATTCAATTTTCTAAGAAAAATGTATTTGAGGGGCCAGTCCACTTTGAAAATTTCAAAAAATCGATTTTTTTTTACTGTTTTCGAAAGTACATACATTCATAAATATTGTGTCAATATTGCCGATTGAGTTTAGGTAATAGTTTTTCATAGTATAAACTTCAAACGCGTTTTTCTCGAAACAACGTTTTCAAAATCTAGCTCCATCGTATCTCTAAAACTAATAAACCGATTCTCTTGAAATTTGAACCACATATTGTAAACATGATTCGCAACAAGATGGCCCGCGATGGTTTTAAAATTTTTATTTTTACTCTTTTTTTTTGCGAAAAACTGCGAAAAAACGCGTTTTTTTTACTTTTTTTCGTTTTTCATCTGCCTTTTTTTTTATTTTTTGATAAAACTTTATATCCAAGGGTCATTTTATAGCTGGTGTCATACTGAATCTAATGGACTTTGATTTTTTGGTTCAGACAAGCCGTTGCCGAGTTGTGATGGAACTACCTAGCCTACCTATTTTTGAGGCGTTACGTTAAACTATAGTTTTTGTACTTAAAAATGAATAAAAATGAATTAAAACATTTTTTTAAATGTATTTCAAGACTTTATTTACCAAGCCCAACAACTTTTATATTCATATCTTTTATAAAATCTTCAAAAAAAAAATCGCGAAAATAGCCTTTTTTTCGTGGCTCCAAAGTGGACTGGCCCCTTAATACGTATTTTAAATTCTTGCCACCACGTTTCCCCCTTATGCTACGTAGTGAGCGCCATCTGGATTCCAATGAGGATACCCCTTCTAGAGAATCCGTATCATATCCCGATCGGGTTCTGATCGGACCATCAGGTATATCCCTAAGAAATGTTTGCACGAGTGGTAGGAGAAAACCCTGTGTAGCATCTCTGCCCGATACCCACGAAACGTGAGAGTACCAAGATGACGAAACACCGGAAGAATCGCTCGCACGTATGTATACCGCATACACGTATCAGCACACACATACCATACATTGCATGAGCTAACAAGCCACAGTGAACTCGGCTCTTCATCTTCGTTTCTAGCACGAACAGAAATATATAGCGCAGCCACACGCTCGCGTATGACGTTCCATACATATGTATCGTCCGTATGTATGCATACGCCATAATCTTATGGACGTACCACCACTTATAAGTGGGCGTACGTCCTAAGGTGCGTATTAGGCACTTTGGTATATATCGGCTCAATGAAAGGTTCACATGCTCTTAGCTGGAGCTGTTATACTGATAACTTCCTTGATTTTCCGTCTCCGTCTAGCCTCCTTAGCCGTCTACTCGATTCATCATGAATGAGCGTTTTCTCGGGTATCTTCTTCCCGAGACACCGTTGTAAAAAAAAAAAAAAAGACCGCCGATCGCATAGATGAGACTGGTACCGCGCAATTATTTGTGGCCGTGGATCGCGCGGCCCCACGCTTTTCGTTACAAACGCGGGTGCGACGTGCGCGAGCACGCTTCGAGAAATTCTACATAGCCAAGACTACGGAGATAATGTATAGCTCGGTAGCAATTCGGTGGAGGGGAAGAGATCTTCTTTCTTCACGGAGCTGCGAATTAACGAACTCGCACCGACCTCGAACTCGAACAATACCAGCAGCTCTGGTTCTTCTTTTTTTTTTTTCATTTTTTTTTCACCATCTTTCAGCCTCTCTTTTCCTTCCTCCGCGGGCTCTCGTTCTATGGAATTTTAGTATACGTATATAATATAAAAAAAGGAGAAAAAAAAATACGCGTACATTGTGTTTAATTCACGAAACTCATGTACGTCGGGCTTGCGTCGAGTAATCAAGGTCAGCGTAATTGATGGCAAGATAATCAACCGATCTACTTGTTCCTCTCTCACAAGGCTCATTCTCGTTACACCAAGTACATATGCACGCACACGTATGTGCTTTGCCTTCTCGCAATTCTTGCTTTTTTTTTTCTTTTCAATGGCTCGCTCATCGCTCCTCAACGCGTTTTCACATGTCCGCAAAAGTTTCGCGTTGAATCGGAATTACGGTGAGGGTAAAGAAAACAAAAATAAAATTAACCGCGAATCGCGACGAGGAATTATCGATTTTGGTGGCGGTGAGCTCGCAATCGGCACGAAACGCATAATCGACCGAGACGACGATTATATGCTTCGCGGCGAATAACCGTTCGGATCTTTCAATCGCGACGATGGTGCAAAAAAAGTGCCATACTTCCGTATTGACAAATGTACTTTGTGTAAGACACGTTTACAGTGTTATAAATGTGATTGACCCCGCGCACGTGTATATACATTACAATCTGTAAAATTTCTCACCGTTGCGGAGATTCAACAAATGAATTGGTCCTTTCTCGAGACTCCCCGTGCAGAAATTGCTTAAGGATACCTAAGTTATGGTCGAATCCCAATCGGGATATGATACGGGATATCGGGATATAATAATCAATCTATATCACTTTTTCCCAGGAAATATACAGTACTGGACAAAAAAGTACGCACTAGTCGAAATTTCTTACCGCACTAAAATTTACATAGCAGACTCAAAAATGAAAGTAATTGAATTTCCCAAGTGGCGTTTTGAAGAGGACAAGTTTACCTTTATTTTGCTTTTTTAGAAAATTCTCTACGATTTTTTTTTGCTCGAGTGCGCACTTTTGAACGTGGCCATTTTTCGGCTATTTTTTGGCCGTCGAAAATTAACTGCAAAGTTTGTGGAAAATTTTGCCCTCGGTTTTTTCCATAGGAAACTTAAAAAGAATATCAAAACCGACATTTTCATTTTTTAGAAAGTCTCGTACGATTTTTTTTCGCCCTAGTATTGCATTTTTAGCTAAAAAAAGACATGTTTTAGAAAAAAAGGCGTCATCGAAGAACTATAGGGTTTCAGGGGAAATGTCAAGAGGATAAAAAGTTGCTTGGGTTCTCACTGGAGTGGCTAGAATTTTTTCAGAATTTTTCTTGGACATTTTTTTTTATTTTTGGTTGGAACTTTGATGAGTGGGGGGGGGGGGGGGGGGGGGGGGGGGGTTAAAACGGCTGAGCAACCATGGCAGCTGGGGCAAGATTATAATTCGAGGCATACCCTTGACAAGCTATACGAATTGTTCTCACGCTGTTGCTACATTTGGGCGCTATTTACAGTGATTACTGAACGTGCCTGACTAATGCACGACTCATTCTACTTGCGGCAGTACTTTCGTCCTCCTCTCCCTGTAATCCTACAGAGAGCGACAATTATAAGTTGGCCATCTATTTTCTGAGGGAGAGAGATGCGGCGATTTCGAGAAAAATATGATTGTCAATGGTTTATCGAGTCCTCTCCGAAAAGAAAATATTTCGTACTTTTTTTTATGCGCAGTAGGTATTTGCCAGAAAAAATTGAGCATAATGGGGAAAAAAATTAGCATTCCATTTTGAATACAGCAGAATGAAAATAATTCAATTCCGAACGCGAAACATACTTCGGAAAAACGTTTTTGTGGGTCCCGTCATCGAGAAAAAAATTACTGGTAAAGTGAGTAAATAAATTTTAATACCATTTAAAAAGCGTTTTTTTAGAAACTTTTCGTATTCGAAAATTAATTTTTTTTGTTTTGCTAAATGCAGAATGGAGTTTCGATTTTTTTTTCACCATGCTCTAGTTTTTTCTGGAAAATACTATTCGTTACAAAAATACGCTATATTTTTTTTCGGAAACGTCTTGAAAAACTATTTCATATTTTTCGCGGTTACAAAATCTCAGCGCCAGACCCTTAGAAACAAATATGTATATATATAGAATATACAGGGTGCACCATTTAAAGTGACCACCCCAAATATCTCCGTTGCCTTTAGAGTGCCTTAAATTCATTTTTGTCAAGGTCATAGTTTTTGCATTCTCAAGGTCATCAATGGTTTTTCAAATGGGAACATGTTTTTTTATTTATTAAGACGTAGCTGATATTCAGACGAATCCAACAACCTATGATATCATGACCTTGAAATGATTTTTCACCAAAAGACACGTGTAAAAACGGGAAATCGTGATGGTATTGACAATAAGAATATCCAAATAATGTAATTGAATTTTTTGTGCAGAAAATTTATTGTAACAGATGTTGGAAGTGATAGCCATTAATCTCGACACATTTTTGAAGATGTCGGATGAATAATTCCCTTGACCTTCGAATAGTTTCTGGTGTGATAGCGGCGCAGTTTATCCAACGGATACAATAATGTCAATAGTCGGAGATGTTTCTGATGTTTGTAAATACTGGCATTTTAACGTAATAAAACTGTAGTAGAGTGAAGAATGTTTACCATCTACCAATATTCGAATCAGTAGACAAGTGTATACATCCAAAGTAACATGTAATAACCGTATCGAAAATGGTATTGTACAGTCAAGCAGAGAAAGTGGACCTGCGCCGCTATCACACCAGAAACTATTCGAAGGTCAAGAGAATCATTCATCCGACGTCTTAAAAAATGTGTCGAGGTTAATGGCCATCACTTCGAACATTTGTTACAATAAATTTTCTGCACAAAAAATTCAATTACATTATTCGGATATTCTTATTGTCAATACCATCACGATTTCCCGTTTTTACACGTGTATTTTGGTGAAAAATCATTTCAAGGTCATGATATCATAAGTCATTGGATTCGTCTGAATATTAGCTACAACGTCTTAATAAAAAAAAAACATGTTCCCATTTGAAAAACCATTGATGACCTAGAGAACGCAAAAACTATGACCTTGACAAAAATGAATTTTTCACCACTGTATCAGTCCTTCGAAATCAATCAAATTATCTCCTGACATTTTTTTCGTCACTCTAAAGACAACGGAGATATTTGGGGTGGTCGCGTTAAATGGTCCACCCTGTCTTTAGATTGTAGTATATGGCCAATTTATAATTGTCACCCGTATATACCTGTATCTCTATATATGCCTATATATATGAATATAAATAAATATACATATTCATATTGTAAAATCAATAGTTCTTAACATTTATATATATTTATATATATATATATATATATATACACACACACGAAATAGGGCGATATAAACAGAATATTAATTTACAGTATATTTTTTTACTATGAATAAACAGCTCTTTTTAATTTATATGTAATACTATAACAGATACATATATATTAATAAATACATGTGTGTGTGTATGTGTATATAAAGGGTGTCTCAAAATCACCTGACATTTTAATTCATTAATAAACCGTATAATTTATTTGAAAAGTACGAATATTTTTATTTCAATATAAGGTACAAACATGGATGTTATATGTGGAATACAATATCCGATAAATGGCCGCCTCCGCCCTATTTGCAAACGTTCACTGTTTTGACGAAATTTTCAATAACATTTTGGCACGATTGCGGACTAATTTCATTAATGTTGCGTCCAATTGCTTCCTTGAGCTCCCGAATGGTCTGTGGAACATCGGCATACACTTTTCCTTTCAGAAAAGCCCAAAGAAAGAAATCCAATGGCGTCAAATCACACGATCTTGGTGGCCAATTCACATCGCCGCGGCGCGAGATAACACGACCATGAAACTTCGTCTGCAATAACTGCATTGTTTCACATTGCATTTTCACAATTTCTATGCGTTGCACGATCGTGTAATTCTCCATAACTAAACCGCAATAATTCCTGATGCCGCAGTTGTCAAAGATTAGTACTCTATATTCGCCAGAAAAAAAAATAGTAGCGCGCTATTTAAAATGCCCGGTCATTTTGAGACTCCCTTTATATCTATACATAATATAATTATTGTGTATATTTATTTTATATAAGGCTCTAATATTATTTATGAATCTGCAATACATACACAGGTTTCGGTAAGAAGAAGTATGTGTAGAGAAAGAAAGAACAGGGCGTTTGTTCATTGCAACTGACGGTCATTACGGAGTTGTGCAATCGATTTCGCGAAGCTTCACAAATGCCATATTATCAATTGCCGGGCGTCGAAACCCCCCCCCGCCCGCCCCGCAGAAATCTAAAGAAAAAAGGAACACCGTTGCACAACTATAGGCCTACTTGGCGAATAATTAAAGAACCGTTCGCGTATAGGTATGGGGGCGCGAGCTACACAAGAGAATAACATGCTTTTCGAACGCTATCATGAAACGTGAGCGCAAAGAGAATTTTTATAGGAGTGAGAGAATGCACATTTACATTTAAATCGCATCGGCATTCGCGCACGTGCATATACTTTTGTTTGCTTTAAAAACTGTTAACTATTGTACTCTTTCATATCGGAGAACAGATGAATATAAAAATTTCATAACATGCGACGATGTTGCGACTTGAAAAGCTGATAATTATTAATTTTGGATTCTTTTTGTTCGCTTGCATTCAAACGGAATTTTGGAATTTTCTTATCCAACTCTAGAGAAATCCAGCATATAAATTGATGCGATGAACGCGTAGTTTTTTTTTCTATCGTTCCAAACGAATCCGCATGGAGACTTTATATGGGGAAGAATACGTTTTTCAAGCACAATCATCGGCGCGAACATCTGTGCTGGAGCCTTGTGGGGAGCCGATGATTAACGGGGCCCTTCTATTCCTCCCCCCCCCTCTCTTTAAACTATATACCCCGTGGACACACTCGCGCAATGCCATATTATTCATGTCTGGTCATTCATCTTTAGGTTAATTTGTCATTTCTTTATTTTTATCATTATCGAAAGCCTTTTTTGTGCAAATTAAGGGCGTAAATCCTTAAAAAAAAAATGAAACGCAAAAACATGTGAGCACTTATTCCATTGCCCAGGAAATGAAGATTAGCCAGAAAATCGTTTGGAACCATTAGCATAAGACTGGTCTCAAGAAGACGCTCGACCTATGGGTGCCACACGAATTGACGCAAAAGAACCTTTTGGACCGAATTGATGCCTGCGATTCTTTGCTGAAACGTAACGAAATCGACCCATTTTTTAAGCGGATGGTGACTGGCGATTAAAAATGGGTCACATACGAGAACAACAGCCGAAAAAGATCGTGGTCCAATCGCGGTGAGCCGGCCCAAACAATCGCCAAGCCCGGATTAACGGCCAAGAAGGTTGTGCTGTGTGTTTGGTAGGATTGGAAGGGAATCATCCACTATGAGCTGCTCCCATCGGGCCAATCACTCAATTCGGACCCCTACTGTCAACAACTGACCAGATTGAAGTAGGCGATCGACCAGAAGCGGCCAGAATTGGCCAATAGGAAGGGTGTTGTGTTCCATCAAGACAACGCCAGGCCGCATACATCTTTAACGGCGCGCGAGAAGCTCCGAGAGCTTGGATGAGAGGTTCTATCGCACCCGCCGTATAGTCCAGACCTGGCACCAAGTAATTATCACCTTTTCAAGCATTTGCAAAATTTTCTTGATGGTACAAAACTGGCCTCAAGAGAGGATTGTGAAAATGAGCAGGTCAAGTTTTTTTCCAATAGGGACGAGGACTTCTTCAATCGCGGAATTATGAAATTGCCTTCAAAATGGACAAAAGTTATCGAACAAAACGGCGTATATTTGATCTAAATCGGATAATCCTAACTATGTTAATTTCATCGTCGAAATAAAGCGAAAAAACGCTCAGAACTTTTTACTTCATCTAATATATATATATTTACACATCGACGTATAACAGTGTTAACCGTAAGAATACGCACCGGTCTACATACTGAAAGAACTCGGTTGTTCATTTTTTACTTCCCGTTTTATCGTTTCGTCGCTGATTCCTCATCCTCTTCCTTGCCTACTGGCTTATTGCCGCTAGCACGCGCACGCTTTCCCCATGAGACGACGAATATAGAATTTGAGTTTGAGTTTTCTTCGGGCGTACGCCAATGTCTCCCTAATTTATTGGGGCCCTAATCGGAAAATTTTGTACGAGCCCTCGAAGTGCGGTCACCCTTTTTCACCAGAGCCCCTTGGCTGCAATACTTTTTATGAGGCACCATTGAGTCAATTTTAAAGTCCCTGGTTATTTTGCCTTCAATGGTCCTCGGTAGTGTAGTGTGACCGGCCACTGATGGCCCATTTGAGGCTTCCAGACTAGGGCCTTAAGGGGAGGAAACCCTTTAGGCTTTTCAAAAAAATTGTTTTTTTTTACATATTTCGAAACTATAATATATTAAGAAGATACTGTTAAAAGGAAAAATCGAGATGTGAAATATTTACGGAGTTATAGCTCATAGTGGAGAGCGCCGAGATCGAATACCGCGAACTAGCGAGCCAGGTACCTGGAACTCTAGGGGCGTTACTCCGTTACTTGGTGAAGAGATGAAGCAGCATCTTTTATCAATTTACAAAGTTTTGTCGAGGGAAGATTTACTCGAAAGATGCTTGGGTGGCCATACCCAAAACACGAACGAGAGTCTCGACGCAACAGGTTGGTGATTAGCTCCAAAACACCTCCATTCTGGGATCAAAATCATTGAAGTCGCAGCCTATATTGCTGCTGGGGTATTTAATGAAGGCTATTCCTCCATTCTAAGAATTACGAATGCATTGGACATAATTGTTGGCACGTGCGCTAGAGTTTTCGCCGAAAACTCCGACGAGGCACCGATAGAGAGGCAGAACCTGATGAACCTTTCCTCGACAAAAGCAGCTCGTACAGCCCGAAAACAGCAGCAAATGGAAGAAAATCACCTTTTCGAGGAAGTTGAAGGGTTAGTGTATGGGCCTGGAATCGCTGATTGATCAGCAAGTCACTAAAATTTATAGTTTTATCGAATTGAAACTTTAAACGCGATTATCTCGAAACTACATTTTCAAAAACTGCTCACACTGTAGCTCAAAAAGTTATTGATCGATCTCGCTGAAATTTTGAGAGGTTTCTGTCTATGATATTACCGGAAGGATAAACCTAAAGTTTAAAGGATATCGCGTGGATAAATAATGTTTTTAGGGTAAAAACTGTCGAAAAAATGGTCGAAAATTTGAACTTTTGGTTGAAAAGCCTGCGTAATTTTCAATTTTATACTTTTTAAATAATTTTGTAGGTTTATCCTTCCCTTACATGTGTCAGTAATGGAAAAAAAATTTTTTTTTTCTGTTTCAGATGAACAGTAAAAATGTGAAAAATGGAGCATTTTTTTATGGCACAGGAAAGTCGCCTGGGGGAAAAGGCTATAACGTCGACATTTTTCAAATTTTCAAAATCGAACTCTTTAAACCTATAATAAAATCAAATTAAAATTTAAAAATTATGCAATTATTTCATCACCCTCAAAAAAATTCCCAAAAAATGGCTAATTTTCGGGCGTCTAAAGGATTTTCTCCCCTTAATAATGTTAGTGGAAATTAAGATGGACACGATCAAAGCCCGAACTCAATTTCCGCACGGGATAAGCCTTCCGTCTAATCGAAGGAATTGAAGTTGACATCGTTCGAGGACGAAGGCTCGCCCCTTGGATCGAACAAAATCCCCATTTCCTCGTCGCGACAGAACTCAGTCGCTCGGAAGGAACGGCAGTCGGCGAGGCCTGTCCTCGAACCGTTAAGTTCAATGTACAACGGGCGCCGCTCCGAGCAAGCGATGATACACTCGTCCTCGCTCTTGCCAGAGCTTAAAGCGTACGTACACCCGATGTTTAGGGAAATCGTGGAAGAGGCAAAGCAATCTTTCGAATAAAGAAAGAAAATCAAGTATATCTTGAAAGTGGACAGATCAAAGAGTGTAATAGTTGGAAATAAGAAATAAGCAAATGACGAAGAACAAGCAGCTGCTCTCGTGGTCGTTCCTAAAGAGAGAGAGAGAGAGAGAGAGAGAGAGAGAGAGAGAGAGAGAGAAGAGAGAGAGAGAGAGAGAGAGAGAGAGAGCTCTTGGCTGTGAGAGGAGCGCTCGAAGAGAGCGAAATGTAAGTCGCGGAAGGTCGTGTCTTGGGGGCCTTGTGTTACTGTTCTCTTGTAAATAGCAACGTCGTGAATCAGCCGTTACGCGCGCCTCCGAACCGTAAGGAGAGAAGGCCGAAGAACTTTTGCAACGGCAAAATGGAGATGAGTGATAAAGAGAGGGAGACAACGTTTCATAATATCTGTATAGAGTCGAGTTAAGCGCTGTGTCTCCCTCGGTTCGTCTCTCTCTATTTCTCGCTCTCTCTCTCTCTCTCTCTCTCTCTCTCTCTCTCTCTCTCTCTCTCTCTCTCTCTCTCTCTCCCTCTCTCTTATACCCTAGTAGTCTTCTCATCATCTTCTCCACTCGGGAAATACGGCTCTGTTCGCATCATGCGAGAATATACAACACTTCGCATGCACACGCAAACACACACACACACACGTACGATTACATACCGTAAGGCCCGTATATATGGTTCGCTATAATTCGGTACTTGCTTTGAACGTTTGTCGTGCTTTTCCCGGGTCAAAGTTCGACTACAGTCCGCAAAGTTGTTGGTTGAAAACGGTACAACGGGTCACTTTCTATCTCGCGGGCCTTCTTTAGTGATAAAATTCACCTTCCTGTACGCACACTTTTCGCTATGGTAAAATCAGGCGCGCGGTGCTTTTGAGACACTTTGAGCCGATATGTTAAGGGCACGATACCGTTCATGACGATGAAAAATTCGATTTTTTTCTTACGTAATTTGCATCCTTAAATTATTACTGGATGTATGTTAAAAAATCGCCAAAATTCTTGAAAATTTAGGGGAATGATAGTTCTTAAGGATGTAGTCTGGTGTTCAGCTCACAGAGCAGAAAAATTAGCTAAAAATGATGCCTTTGAAGAAGCGGAAGGTTTACTCTATGAACCAGGCATAGCTGATTAGTGTAAGTATAAATTTTTTATAAGAAATCTGGAATCAAAACTTTAAACGCGTTTTTTCTCGAAACAACATTGTTGTAAGCGGTGCGGGAGATTAAAAAAATTCTATTCAATTGATTACTTTCATTTTTGCACATTTTATTCTACATAAAAATGGCTCCGTCTTCTAGAATTACTTAATTATAATAGTAATTTCTTTTTTTCACCGATTTTCAAATTTTTTTTTACAAGTCCGCCATTTTGTTATTTATTAATAAAAGATATGTATATATATATTACGTGACGGAGCCACAAGCATACAGAGCAATAATCAATTTAATTTTTTTGTTTCAAATGACTCTAAGTGCCGTAATCGTCCGCGCCACCTACTTACCTCCATTTAAAGGTGTCTACTTAAACTTAAAAAAACAATTATCTTTTAAAATAGTTTACGATGTCAATAAAAACAGATAAAAAAATAAAATGATTGTATTTTATTTGTTATAAAAAAAAAATTCTGAAATATGCTTCCGAAACGGGCCTGAATACCAGACTACATCCGTAATAGAATGAATACATGAATTATTGATTAATTTTTCACTAAATAATTTAGTAGTTATAAACATATAAATTTAACACGGCTGCTTATGGGTAAATAGCTTCTGCAGACGTTAATGGTTGCATAAAGAATGAAACTTAATCGCCTTAAATTCTGTAAATATTATATCATCAAGATTTAGGATCAAGCGATTTAGAGTAATAATTACACTTGAAGCGAATTTGTACCCGAGTAAAAATTTTCGAGCCGCGTTCAGCCAGCAATTAAAAGCCTTTTTCCCCGAGCAGAGATCAGCGATAGTGGATTATCGGGTACCTAAACGAAAGTACAATGTTTGAAATACCAATAAGTTAGGGCCTCCGATGAACCTTCCGAATGCAGAAACCGGACATTGTCACTCAAAGGAGGCCAATGCAGATAGCAACGGAACCTGCGAAACCCCAGGTGGGCCTACTTCGAACGCCCCCGCAGAACCTGCTGGCCCTTCTTTCGGCCTACTGTAGGGGCAATGTAGACCCTCTCGAGCCTCCATTCAGCCTACTGTAGGCGCACTGTAGACCCTCCGGACTCTCCATTCAGCGAAACCGTATTTATTTCGTCATCAAACGGGTTACCGATCAGGCCACAATGGAGTGTTGATGGAGCAGATATCGAATTTGGGCCCAAAGCAGGTTAGGCGGACACGAGGCAACGGACTTGAGATCGAAAACAGGTTAAGGAGGCCTGTGTTCTGGACGTTTCACTGAAACTGATGGTCGAAAGAAGGTTTGGGAGGACTAACAGAGGCTACACTGGACCAAACGGAGGCCTCTTCATGGCACTGAACTCGACAAATGGGGTTTGGTAGGTTCAACCGAGGCTGGCAGCTTTTGCATTACAAAAGAAATGACTCCTGCGAGTGTTCAGAAGAGGCTATAAATTTGGACTCCGGTAATTTAGAATTTCGTGGAGTTGTTACATTTGAAGACATCATTCGTGCAAATTACGTATTGAGATAAATAAATTTAGATAAATGTTTACTGGAGGGTAGGAAGAAGCGCGTTTTGCATGACATTGTCAGTGGAACCATCAAATGATCGTAGTTAATCGTAATGTGGATAATCCCAACCCAAAAGTTTACAATTTTTCGTATAGATCGACTCAAACGCGTAAATATATTTGTTGACGAACTGAACGAGGTTATCCGACGCGAATAAAATACATTCAAAATCAAACATACGTTTCTTCTTACCGGACGCATTATCCTCTTGAGAAATGAAACATTTCTATGACGTGAATGTATAATTTCACTGCAGCAAGTAAATGCGTCTACTTGAGGAAAATTAATTAGGGAAAATGTTTTGAAATTTATTTACCGCTTTGCAACTTACACGCTTATTCCATAACGGCTGCATTAAGATTCCGGCATTGTAGGAAGTTTAGGATACGGGATGGGCATTTTCCCGGCAACGAATGCGCGTTGTAAACGTTATTAATAATAATGCCAGCGTCGTAACACAATCGCTTGACTATTAATCTAATCTGACAATATTCCGTGATGTATGCGCGTGAACTTCCGGTTTGCGGAACTCTGTATCCCGTAATGCGCCGCCCATGTCTCTTTGCGCTTTGTTTTATTTTTTAATTTTTTTTATTTTAATGCACTCCACTCTCACGGATTACAACTACCGCGAGGAGAGCAATGGCGGAATCAAAATTGCTCGTTCACGCATAGCTGAGAGAAAGAGAGAATCCGAGAGAGAGAGAGAGAACGAGAGAGAGAGAACGAGAGAGAGAGAGAGAGAGAGAGAGAACGAGAGAGAGAGAGAGAGAGAGAGAGAGAGAGAGAGAACGATCGCTGCATATTTTCCAGCCGGAAATTAGCAAACATTACTGCCGCCATTAGGTAAATCCTACACGCAGATAAACCTCGTCTTATCGTAGACCGTATACTATGTATCCTGTCTTACTGTATAACAGGCTACAATGCCAGGAGAATCCGAGAAGCTTCACTCTCCCCTCGCTTATCCGTAGAAACTCTTGTAACAAACGAAAGGGCGTAACTTGACGCGTTTAATTTCACGATCTTTTCGCCTTACTCCGCGTGGCGAACGCGTAAATGTTTGATAATGTGCAAAGGATGAGAAACCGCAACGACAAAAATGACAGCTAGGCATTGCCGTGTGGCTGTGTTCCGTGACGTACTCGGCCAAAGTGCCTCGTAAAACTCGACACACTCTTTGATACACCCGCCATTCTGCTGTTGCAATGATAAATTCTTCTCGGTTGCCCCGCCAAACCGATACGGTACGTACACGTATACGCGGACTCCGATGAACGCGATATCGTATCAGCTAGACCATTTTTGTGTTGCCTGATGATTAGGGGGCTTCTTACTTTTCAACTTTTGATAAATAACCGCGTCACTTCGCCATTCCCTTCTATCATCTAAAAAAACAAAACCTCCATTTTTTAAAACTATTTTGGATGAAGTTTGAAGGTCGCTATCGTATATCAATGATAAAAAAAAATAATAATACAACTTTTATGTATACATATTGCTTATATGCCTAATTAGGACTTTAAAAACGTGCTACATCTATAATTACAAAGTTGTACTCTCTTCCCCACTCCTCCGATACCGCGCAACCCAAAACCCGTGTCCAATGCGAACAATCAACGCTTCAGCTGGTCTTCATAGTGCACGATGGATGGCGATAGCAATTTACTGTCTCAAACTTTTCATGTTTGAGGACCAGTTGAAACTGATCAAATGGGAACTCCAAGCGATAACTGATATTTGTATTTTAGTTCTTGTAATTTATATGAGATGCTGGTTTCAAGCTCCCGCGGCATTAAGTTTCGGTGGACACGATTTCTCAAAAACTAATGCACCGATCTTATTGAAATTTTGCACACTTCTTCAAAATAGCATTGACTAGTGATTGAACGAAGTTTTTTTTTTTCGATTACAACTAATTTTACAAGACTATGCGTAGTGTAAATTGTACCAAAAATTGAACTATTTTGCATACAAGTCTGCCAAAAATTCAAATTTCAATTTTTTTAAAATCCTTCGTTCAATCAGGAGCTATACTTATCTAATAGCAGAAAAAATTTGGTTTTTTAATTTCAGATAAAGCTATCATGAGTTATCCTGACCACCACGAGGAGACATTTTTTTGAGGAATCTCCGGAAACCAGGTCCCACCGGCTGAATTTCCCAAATTTTTGGATGAAACGTTTTTTTTTAAAATATTATTGAAATGTTGCTCTTTTATGTGCTTCACATTTTGAATAAAATAATTTATATATTATATTTAAAAAAATAGAGAAAATATGCTTTTTTTGCCTTCGAAACCCACGTAACCCCTTAATGATTGCAAAACGAATGAAACTAAATCGCCGTAAATTCTGAAAATATTATATCATCAAGATTTAGGATCAAGCGATTAATTGTGCTAAGTTTGAAATAAATCGACTGAGTAATTGTCGAGAAATTAATTAAAGTAATGAGGAGTATCGCCTTTTTCAACGATGAGTTAATAGCAATCATTGGAAAACTCAATATATATCGAGTTTTTGGGTAATAATTGATAATAATAAGGTGATCTGAACGTATTAATTAAATTTCAAAATTGAGAAATTTTTTTCTTGGACAGTTGAAACAGATGTACAGTCACTGACAAAATCTCAGTCAAGCACACGCCAATATCGTCGAATTCGACTTAAATTATTATTAAAAGTGAAAAATTAATATTTCTAAGTGTACATTTATTATTAAATGACTTGTAATTACTTGTAATATTATTAAGACTTGTAAATCCACTATTCGCCCATTTTTGGACTAACTTTTTGCCCGACGGTCCATCCGTCGGGCAGATATCTTAAGAGAGCTTAAAAACTTTGAAAACATAAGCGAAGCTATGGCAAAACTTGGCGTTAAAAAAGATCTTAGGCCATTTGTGGTACCTCGTCCGAAGAGCTTGTTGCACTCGCTTTTTTTTCGGCGAAGAAATTTCCGTGAAAATCAAACAGAAAATGGTGTTCGCGTTGGATGAAGAAGGTTCATAGTTGAGTCACGAACGCCAAAGCATGGATGTCAATCACATAATTGAAAAAAAATGTTGACGACTTTGTGTCCAGCAATACTTTGACATTTTTAAATATTCTTGGGCATTTCATCAGTGTTTTTGAAAAGAAAAACTTGTCTTTGGGACGAAGATGAAGACCACAACACTGCCAGGCACATAGTACATTCTATGCGAGTCGTGAACGATATTGCGGAGTAAGAAGTGGCCTTAATTGAAGAATATAATAAATTAATTATTACAAATGGAGAACAAAAGCAATACCTTCTTCTGGTCGTGAAACAGCACAGACAGAAGTACCCTGTACCAAAAAAAAAGTACATTTTTAGCATAGCACCTTTTTCACTCTTAATTCTTTTGATTTAGGTAATATGTTAATTTTCTCATCACAACTTTAGCTTTCTAAGTAAATAAAAAAAATTTTTAAGTATATTTTTTAACAAAATCTAATTCGCTGCTCGCGACTCCTAATCTGGAGATTAAAAATATGACAAAAATTACTTAAAAATTACTTGATGGTTTTTTAGGTCTTCGAATCGAACGAAAGAGTGACGCGCGAAATTTTAAAAACAAAACAAGTTTTCGTGGTCCGTAAAAGAAGCACTCCAGTGACGATTCTGGAATATTGAACAATTGGTCCTGAAGTAACCGATTCATTTATTGTTTTTTCCTCAATTTCATCAGGGCCCAAGTTGAGATTCGAAAAAAAAAGCAGAAAGGAATTGTCGCAATTGTTAAATTTTATTGCGGAGGGCCCCTGTCGCCCTCCCATCAATTCGGCCCTGTCCATAGGTATGTCTATAAGTCTATACTCACGGCCGTGAGGTAGAGCGAGATCGGTAACGTGTACAAAAGGTATACGTAATAAAACTGGCGGATGAGAGTAAGAAAGCGTACGGAAGCGAAAGTAAAAGTTCGAAGGTGAAATTACCATGACCTTATAGATACATAATACGTATATTTAGTACAACCGGGAGAAATGAAAACTAGAATTGATGTCAGGAATGTCTATGAAATTCGCGTCAGTCAGCCAAAGATGGCAGAGGAGATTCCACAACCCCTGCGGCAAATGCACACAAACACACACATATATATATACATATCCTATTCATTGTTGTAAACTGAGTGCAGACCTAAAGTAAGAAGCCTTCCCAGTCCCAGTCTATACATCGGAATAGGTGTGAAGTTGAATCGCTTCAAGGGTTCCACATACCTATTCCCTTAAGGCCTTAGGTCACTCTAGAGGCCAAAAAAGGGCATATTTTGTGATTTTTTTTTAGCGAAACCATAAAATAAATCCGGATTAAAAAATAGAGGTTTTATTATACATGTAATTGACTATATAAAATTATTTTTTCACAGCGATACATGTCAAAATGGCGACTGTGCAGCATTTTTCCGATTACGCCTTTATTTCTGGAAGGTCAACGGCCGGACCAACAGCTCCTATAATTTTTGAGTTACGATGAGACACTGAAGATTTGTCGATTATATATAAGAATAGCTATAGAAGTACGTAGGATTTTTTTGATATATTGTTTTTTGTCAAAATAGTGCATTTATAAAACAAAAAGTATAAAATACCATGAGAAAATCGTCAGAAAATTGTTTATAGAAAAGGAACTATGCAATATAATTAAAAAATCCTACGTAGTGCCTCAGAAAATGTAATTCTAAATATACAGTTAAAATTTCAAGTGAATCGGTTGAAATTTGTGAGAGTTATGAAACCATCTTTCCACACGGTTAGATGGAGATCCACTGAAATTTCGATGAACAAATACCCTCAAGAAATCCGATCTATTCCATTGGGACTTCCCGTTCATAAATTGACCTAGGAATCCGATTGGATTCCCACACTTGTCCCTACTTCCTAATAGAATTCCAATGGGTCATCCCATTCGACCCCTATATTTTAACGTCACGCTCGTACATTCGATTCTCATTGGGATTCTCCATTGGAATCCAATGCACGAATCCAATTTGAATCCTAAAGGATTTTTCCATTATCGAACAGAATCCGATTTGATTCTCGATGGATCCAATCGCATTCTGTACGTTGATTTTCCTAACCAAAATGTTTAGATACACAAAACGAGTGGATCTTTAAAAAAAGTAGTGGGCCAATAAATTTCCGCACGGTTTCCACATACTTTAACGTAGTTTCTTCATCATCGATAAGACTATGCATTCACATCTCAACCGTACACCTCCACATCCCAATCCACAGAAAAATATCCGTGCTCGTGTCGATCTCGTGATTTCGAGAAACGTCGTTACTTGGTGACACGCCTTTCTCAAGGCGCACAACCCTCTGTCGTAATGATGTCTTTCTTTTTCGCTGCATTGAAAATATGCAACGAGAGAGCGGCACAGAAGAGACAAAGCGAGGGACAGAGAGAGAGAGAGAGAGAGAGAGAGAGAGAGAGAGAGAGAGAGGGAGAGAGAGGAGAGAGAGAGAGAGAGAGAGAGAGAGAGAGAGAGAGAGAGAAAGAAAAGCGGAGACAGTAAGAACTGAAAGAAGCAAGATGGAAATATATATGGAGGTCGACACTCTTCCGGTCTCGCGGAAGCGCTCTCATCGGGATTGCAGAGAGAGGCTGCCGCGCGTTCACGCGCGGGCCGTAAAAGTCCTCTCCGGGAGACTTTACGACTGTTCGATTACGCGGTCCGCTTTCTAGCCTCTCCTATATATCCGTGCCAAAGCCCTCACGAGGAACTTATACATATATATGTATAAAGAGAGAGAGGAAGGAAGGGTCAGAGAGAGAGTGAGGAAGGAAGGGTGAGAGAGAAAGAGAGAGAGAAAGAGGGAGAGAGAGAGAGAGAGAGAGAGAGAGAGAGAGAGAGAGAGAGAGAGAGAGAGAGAGAGAGAGAGAGAGAGAGAGAGAGAGCGAGAGAGAGAGAGAGAGACCCCGTAGCGAACGGGCGGAATATTAGCCACGGAAAAGGGCCGGAGAAATATAATTATCGTGTATATTTATGCTCCTTTTATACTACGTATTATTTCACTACTTTATATTGCTTGGGGTGTGCTTCGAGATGTACGACTCCCTACTGCACTCACTCAATAGATACATTCATATATACATAGATCTACACACACCCGAGCACACACAAGTATGTGTGTGTATGTGTGTATTATAAACACTACGATGCTAATGGTAACTTCCTCATCTTCGTCTGTGTGCTTTTATTTCCCCCCAGCATGGTAGTTACCGCCTTACCTTCGGTTCTCATTTTTTGTGATAAAATGCGAGGAAAATGATGAGGAAAAGAAGGAAAGTTAACATTTAAAAAAATAATAATAAAAAAGTAGGTGTATTACCAACTCTGTAAAAGACGTTTGTACTCACTGTACTCATTCTCTTTCTTTTTTCTTCTCTTTCCCTCATTCCCTTTCTTTTCCTCTTTTGCTCTCAATCTTTTCTCCCTCTCTCTCTCTCTCTCTCTCTCTCTCTCTCTCTCGTTGCTCCTCTCGCTCTCAGTCTCGCGGTCGCTAATATATACAAGCGTCGGGGCGCGAATACCCCATGCGGTGAGTGTTCCGCGACTCGTTGCTCTCCGCGTGCACACTCGTTTTTATACCTTTTGTGTATATGGGTTGCTCCGTATAGCCCTTTATGCACTCTGTCCCTTTCCTCGCGCTCTCTCTCTCTCTCTCTCTCTCTCTCTCTCTCTCTCTCTCTCTCTCTCTCGGGTTTGTCGGGGTCGTCGAAACTATCGGCGAACCTCCTCAACGTCGATTACTCGTTTATACGAGGCCATTACCGCGCCGGGGCCCTTAAGATATCCTACGTACTTGAATATAGGTATAGGGTCGGGACGATATAAGGAGCAGCCACCCGCGAAACGGCTACAGCTCCGAGAGGCACTGTGTGCTTCACTTCCCTTTTTCTATCCCTTACTCTCTCTCTCTCTCTCTCTCTCTCTCTCTCTCTCTCTCTCTCTCTCTCTTTCTCTCTCTCTTCAACTTTTTAAATGCTTTATCTCTATCTTTTATCTCCATCTGTCTTTCTTCAACTTTCAAAACACACACTCTCTCTCCCTTTTTTTATCTTCTTCTGTCTCCCTTCAATTTTTTCCAATAACATCTCTCCTTCTCGCTCTCTCTCGCAGTCGTAAGCTTTGAGAGACAGCCCTATGAAGCATTTATTGGATTGCATCACCCTAATACGTGGAACCTTCTTGACATACGAGGTGTGTAAATTAAGTAATGAGACTGATTTTTTTTTATTTGAATAGAATTACAATTCAATATTGCCTCCCTCGAAAAACTTTCTTTCGGAAGCCACACAGTGCTGGAGACGGTTCTTCCAATCCTCACAGCAGTGCTGGAACTCGGATACTGGAATAGCCTTCACCTGATCGGTTATAGCCGTTTGAATGTTTTCGAGTGTCTCAAAATGACGTCCCTTGAGGTGATTTTTCAATTTCGGGAAGTGGAAAAAGTCACAAGGACTCAAGACAGGTGAATAAGGACGCTAAGGAGCCACAGGAATCTTTTTACTGACGAAAAACTCGTTTATTGAAATTGCTGTGTGAGCGCAGTTTTTCTCATCCTCAATTCATTGGTCAAAATCTGATGAACGGTGATGTGAGTTAAATTCAACTCTTCCCCGATCATTCTGACTGTCAATCGACGATCTGAACGCAAAAAATCCCGGATTCTGTTGACATTTTCATCGGTTCTTGAGGATGAAGGCTTTCCGCTGCGTGGTTCATCTTCAAACAACTCTCTTCCTTCACATTGCCTTAAGGTCCCGACCAAGGCATAAATAAATTATCAATCAATCAATCAATTCCTTCGGAAAATTCCTTAAGTGTATAATACCACCCTGAAATTTTGGAAACACGACTTTTTGCTTTCATTTTTTTTCTCATAGTTTGAACCTTAAAGAAATTTTTGAGCCGTTTGCGAAGTCTTTACCTACAATATTAACAAAGATATTAATTTTTTTCTACCGCACTGTGCAGCGCTTCCTTAGATAGATTCTTCGTTCGCTTCTATGAAACCAGTACCTGTGCATAGATTTCTTCTTCTTCAAAGGTCCGATTCACGATCTTACATACAGATCTTGAAACGAAGGCGAATTTCAGTGGTGGGTAACGAAAGTATAAACGCTATGGAAAAACGCACCGAAAATAAGTTTCAGTGGTATAAAAATACAAAGAAATAGCTACTTACATCGCTACATGTATTTATAATGTGCTCTTATGTGCTTAACATTTTATAATGCGCCCTTTTGTGTGCTTAACATTTTGAATAAAATAATTTATATATTATATTTTAAAAAATACAGAAAAAATGTTTTTTTTTTGCTTCGAAACCCACGTAACCTTTAAACCACCGAAAAACCTGGGCCCTTGACAAAACACTGTCACCGTAGACCTGCTGAAGTTTTGCAAAAGTTTCCGTTGGACTGTGCCCAAGTCTGAAGGAAAATCTGATAGGAAACCGTTGCTCGACATTGATGTCACTCATTTTTAGAACGCACTAGAAAAAACTGTTACACGAAGAAAAAAAAATCGTTACGGACAACCAAATGACTCTAGCGAGTTGAAACTCGCACTGAAGGCGTATGACATGTTCATTTGCCACCCCTCCAAGTCCCGCGTCCCATGTGTTGCCAAATCGAACGCTGCGTTGTCAGTCTCATTACTTAATTTACACACCTCGTACACCCCACGCCCCCATCTTCTTCATCCTCACATCAGGCCCGAGAACTTTCTCACGCTCTCCCTTCTCTTGATCCCTTTAGACCTACATATGATTGGAATAGTTAAACGAAAACACACGAAGACCGCGTCGATTTTCCACCGGTCACTTCCAAGATCCTCCCAATCGATCGTTCCAATTGGATTGGGAATCTATGTTCATGGTGTAGTAAAAATCGCTATAGATTACGGGTACTTTGTACGACCAATCAGCTATGAAGAATCCCATACACTGCTTTTATTTCGATCCTCGTGTACGTATACGTGTATAGATAAAAGCGTATCTCGTTCGATCCTCGGCGCAACGGAGCCCATAGGGCCCCCATTAATTGAGGCCCCTACGTAGGATAATGGACTTTCCAATCGGCTCGGCACATGCGACCCCCTATCGACTCGGCCACTCCGCGGCCTATTTGCACAGATGGTACGCAAGATCTTGCACTGTATGCGCTTGATATCTTCGCCCTTTTAACGTTCGCCGACGTTCTTGCTCTTCGCAGCAGGGATAGAGAAGAACGAACCTATGGCAGGCAGAGGTCACGAGGAGGGTAGAATTGCGTATCCAGTTGTTTTTGTCCTACTTGGTTGATCTGTCGAATTGGCACCGGAAGTAACCGACCATACGACGCAGTTCAAACGAAACTGTCTTATCAATTAATTATGATTTTGTTTATTTTAATCCTTTCTTTTGTTCAATCCTATCGCGTTCCAAATGTATGGGAAATGCGGTCCTAGTAGTATGGCGAAATTGGTGAAGTCGGTAGCCCTAAAAGTCACGTCTACAAGGGAAATTCAGATGCCTTGTATCAATACCTATCCGAATCATCTCCACCCGTGCAGAAATTTCTTAGGGATACCTAAATTCCGATCGGATCCCAATCGGGGTATCATACGGATTCCCTAGAAGGGATACCCTCATCGGAATCCAGATGGCGCCTACCACGTACCACAAGGCAGAGACGGGGTGGCAAGAGTTTGAAATCCGTATTTCAAATATGTATTAAATATATATTTCTTAGCAAATTAAATACATATTTTCTTAGTTCGAACGATCTCCATTTAATTTAAATATAATTACTTAGAATAAATAACCTATATCAGTTTTCACCAGAAAATATAAGTCTTTCAAGGTCTATATATTGGTTTTTCGATTTTTTTTTATTAAGGGGCCAGTCTACTTTGGAGCCACGAAAAAAGGCTATATTCGCGATTTTTTTTTGAGGATTTTATAAAAGATATGAATATAAAAGTTGTTGGGCTTGATAAATAAAGTCTTGAAATACATAAAAAAAAATTTAATTCATTTCTTTCATAGTATAAACTTCAAACGCGTTTTTCTCGAAACAACGTTTTCAAAATCTAGCTCCATCGTATCTCTAAAACTAATAAACCGATTCTCTTGAAATTTGAACCACATATTGTAAACATGATTCGCAACACGATGACCCTCGATGGTTTTAAAATTTTGATTTTTACTCTTTTTTTTGCGAAAAACTGCGAAAAAACGCGTTTTTTTTTACTTTTTTCGTTTTTCATCTGCTATTTTTTTATTTTTTGATAAAACTTTATATCCGAGGGTCATTTTGTAGCTGGTGTCATACTGAATCTAATGGACTTTGATTTTTTTGTTTCAGACAAGCCGTTGCCGAGTTGTGATGGAGCTACCTAGCCCACCTATTTTTGAGGCGTTACGTTAAACTATAGTTTTTGTACTTAAAAATGAATAAAAATGAATTAAAATTTTTTTAAATCTATTTCAAGACTTTATTTATCAAGCCCAATAATTTTTATGTTCATATCTTTTATAAAATCCTCAAAAAAAAATCGCGAAAATAGCCTTTTTTCATGGCTCCAATGTGGACTGGCCCCTTAAATGTAAAGATATATAAGTTTTTACATTTATACCGTAGCACGAATTTTTACCTAATCCTTTTCAGATCCTTGAATAAATGATTTCAGAAAACGTCCAGCATCTCCAGCTAATACAGATCGGTATCTCCTAGCCGTACATTCATCCCTGGAATCGGATTCGATATCGAACTAGATCTTGTTCTAGAAGTTCGGGATTCTAGCCTGGATCCTATGCATAGTTTCTATTTGGATTCTGACTAGAGTCCTCAATAGTTCCAGCTTAGGATCCTGGCGGGAAACTGATTTGCAAGCGTTACATTTCGCTCCCGGATCCGATCCGATATCCGACTGAATTCCGATTGAGAAACCAGGATCCTAGCCCGAATCGGACTGTATGTATGACAATATTTCGGCACGGGCATGTATGTTCTACGATCTTTTCTAGTTTTCGTGGAAAAAGCATGCGTTTATTTTTTATTTTCGAGTTTTCCTGCAGCATAGATCTATTTATTTTCTGTTTTGTGTACATACTTTTTTATTCAACGTTATTTTTTACAATTGGGAGTCCTTCAGACTGATATAAGTATTTTTTTTTGTGATGTGAACTTTAGTGACGGACGCTCTCAGATCTACTTTTGAAACATTTGATAAGAAGCTAAGACATTTACCTTCAGTTGGTCATTTGTTTATTGCTCAACAGTGCATTTCACAACGTCAGCACAAATAAAAAAAAATCACGAGGAAAGTAGATACACAAAAGAGCAAAAATAAATGAAGAAAAAATGTTTTTTTTTTCTCTGGAAAACTAAAAAAGATCTTAGAACGTACATTGACGTGATTCGGATGGATATCGATACGAGGCATCTAGTTTTGCATTTTAGCCGTGACTTTTCCGGCCACCCTGCATGTGTCCAATATGGGAAGTAAAATCGTTCATCAATGGCACGATACGTCGGCCGAATCTCAATGTTCCAATATCAGTAAAACTCATAAATATACATACATAAACATATATACATTACTTGGAAGATAGAAAAGTGTATTGTCCCCTTCTCCTACTTACCGGAAGTTAAAGAATTGCTCCTTCCCAGCCCCTTCGCCGATAGACATTTTTTTGCCTCACAGCACACGCACACAAACACCCAAATGTATGTAAGTGAGGCAACGCGCTCGCGCTACCGGCAACAAACGGCCAAGTACAGCGAAAAGAGGACCAGTTATGTATATAAAATTCACTATAACCCGTAGGAAAGATGGTTTATGCCTTCTCGCGGGTTTTATGGATTGACAGGCGAGAGCTCCATACACCACCCTGCCAGTCAGCGGCATCGAATGGAACGCATAGAAACGGGCGAGAAGTCCGTTTTTCTATTATGTATACGTATATACATCCGACATAGTCCTTTCTCTTTTTTCTTTTCTCTTTTTATCCATTTCCCAACCCATACACACACACACACACACACATATATATATATTCTTAGAGCTCCTATTCCCGGTAAAGCCTTTATCCGTTTGCGAAGGAAGATGCATCCTGCTCTCTTCTGCCATTTGAAAATTACCGTTGACCGATCGTTCTACCACGTCGGAGCCAAGTTTGTTACCCATTGCATCCGCCCGAGCATTGCATTCGTATAGCATTTTCCGATGCGCAGTTGTATTTATGTGTATGCCTTCATATATATATCTATAGGTATGTGTGTGTGTATCTGTATTTATATATATATATATATATATATATACATGAGAAAGATCGCCCCACTTACATTGCATATATAAAACACAAATTTCGCAATGCTTACCAATTCAAGGCTGCGTCCGTATATACGTATACGCAAAGGATATCAGAGGTATACGCATCATTTCATGTCGCCGATCATAATTTCGCCGCGAGAACGCGCCCGCAGCGATAAAGTTTTCTTGCAGATTCGCGCGTGAAGACGCGACTTCCGGCAGGGAAAACCACCACGTTGCATCCATAAAATATATCACTTTTCATAATGTAGTACACAGATATTTTCCACGCTGGATATTGGGAGTCCGTGTGTATACGGATATAAAGGGTGTCCCAAAATTCACGCAAGAAGAAATTTTCATAGAAAGCACAGGTTTTTTAATTAAAAATTGTAATTTTTGTTTTTTTGATTCATAAAGTATACAGTATAGGGTTATGTATGGAATAGCATTGTCATTTGTTTCTCAACAATCACTCGTGGAATTTCTGAACCCTAAATACGACAATTTTGTCGATTAACGAAGCAATCAGGATGAAAATGAGCCTCATCGCTGAAGATGATGTTCGAAAAAATCAGCATCCACTTGTTGTTCCATAATCCATTCAACGAAGTCTCTTCGCTGTGCGCGATCAGTAAGGCTTCAGTTCTTGAGTCAATTGAACTTTGTAAGCATGAAGATGCAAATCTTTCGTGAGAATACTCTGTGAAGAGCTTCTCGAAGTGTCCAATTCTTGACCACGGTGACGGAATGATGTTCCTGGAGTCTCAGCAACACTCTTCACGAACTGCTTCGATGTATTTGTTTTGATCGACTTGTTGAAGGACGGCCAGACTGTCTAAGATCACTAATTGATCCAGTCTCCCTGAAATTTTTAAATTAATCCCTTCACAGTTGTTGAAGTAAAAGCACTATTCCGACCATATTTTGTACGAAAATTGCGAACTGTAGCTGCCAAACCTTCATTATTTAAAAAATATTACTCAATGAAAACGCGTTGTTCTTTCGTGTAGCGCTTTATTTTTAATAACCCTGAACTGTCAGCTGTCATGCTGTCTTTTTTTTCGTTGACGACACTTTACCGCACAAATCGTGCAAAATTGAAATTTTATGTGAATTTTGGGACGATCTTTATATATATATATATATATATATAAACACTACCGGCCAAACATTTCCGGACAAAAATTCAAAAAAGTTCCGGAACGATTTTTTATGCCATTCCGCCGATAGTTGACATAAATGAATTTAATAAACGGCATTTTGAAGGAGAGAAATTCACCTCCATTCCGTTTTCTTTTTAATTTTTTTACTATTTTTTTTTTACGACTGGTACCCTTTTTCGAAAACGACCATTTTTCACCTTTTTTTTTGTTCCTTTTCTGGTAGACCCCGTTTACAGACAAAAAAATTTTCATGCCTTTCTTTGACCGGTATCATAAAGGGGGAAGCTCAAGCTTTAATTGTGTTTTTTTTTAAGCTTCGTATGATTTTTTTATATACAGATATTTTGATTTTTTTGAAAAAAGAGATAATTTGAAAAATAACGTGTAACGCGAAAACGACAAGGATTCACAGAAAACCTCAAGATAGTAAAAAGTTAAATCGGTTTTCGTTGAGTTCGCGAGAATTTTTTCAGATTTTATTTCCTAAATTTTTTTTTCACCTATTTCCGGTAAAAAATCAGTCGATTTAATTACCGTAACTCGAGAAAAAAATGTCGAAAAAAAATCTGAAATAATTCTATTGCGTTGAAAATATAAAAATAAAATATTTTTCTCTCCTGAAATTTTACCACAAACCCCTTAGTTCTCCAGTTACGGTAATTAAATAATCTGATTTTTTCTTCAAAAATAGGTCAAAAAAATATTTCGAAAAAAAATCTGAAAATTTTTTCGCGAACTCAACGAAAACCGATTCAACTTTTTACTATTTTGAGGTTTTCCTTGAATCCTCCTCGTTTTCGCGTTACACGTTATTTTTCAAATTGTCTCCTTTTTAAAAAAAAAATCAAAATATCTTTAAAAAAAAAATCGTACGAAGTTTAAAAAAAAACAAAATTGAAGCTTGAGCTTCCCCCTTTATGATCCTGATCAAAGAAATGCATAAAAAAAATTTTGTCTGCAAACGCGGTCCACCAGAAAAGGAACAAAAAAAGGCAAAAAATGGTCGTTTTCGAAAAAGGGTACCAGTCGTAAAAAAAAATAGTTAAAAAATTAAAAAGAAAACGGAATGGAGGTGAATTTCTCTCCTTCAAAATGCCGTTTATTAAATTCATTTATGTCAACTATCGGCGAAATGGCATAAAAAATAGTTCCGGAACTTTTTAAAATTATTTATATAGGTTATATACTTTAAAATTATATATATAGGTAAAAAATGAACACTATGCTACAGGAATCTTGAAAGAAAATTGAAAAATGTTTTTTTCTGGAAATCTAAAAAAGTGGAACATACATGGTGGGCTATGGGGATAGTTATTGATGCGAGACATCTAGATTTTCTTTTTGCACGTAACTTTTCGGGCCACCCTGTATATATTTTAAAAAATTAAGAAATAACAAAGGAATAGAATTTCCGTTGCATCGCAACGATGCAAACTACGACATCGTGCGAAAACGAGCACAGTTCGTTCTGTAACAGAAAGAGTGCTTGCGAGGTAGATACAAAAACGCGCACGCGTGCGAGTGTGTGGCAAGGCACGCGCAGAAGCTCCCTACGATAAATCGCGACAGATCGGACGCTCGCCGCTATTTGCCACCTTTTCCCATTCGACGTGTCGTACCGATACGCGCAAGCCAATTAATACGAATTCTTGAAATGGCAAAATGGTCGAACGCGAAAACTTCTACGGCAGTGTATTTGTGTGTGTGTGGGTGGGTGGGTGTGTGTGTGTGGGTGTATATGAGCGTACGTGTGATATAACACCTTCGTGCGTTAAACGTTAATTGCGGTAATTAGTTTCCTATTACGAAGCAGAGGAGAGAGCAAGAAATTGAGTGAGAGAAAGAAACGAGGCGTGCCAGCACGTTTGTTGGGCATTGTTTTGTGTGTGCGCGCGTGTGTGTGTGTGTGTGTGTGTAAGTATGTGAGTGTGTGAATGTATATATGAATACGTAGATATATACATGAGTGGAAAGAGCATCCGCGACTTGGTGCATCGTGACACTATCTATAAGTGAATGTGTTTATGTACGTGTGCCTGGAGCATCCAGCGTTTACAGGCCTCTAAGATCCTGCTAAAATGGTACTTTAGTACGGCCGAATTTTCAACCACGGTATAAATTATCACCAGGCAAACAAGATAACAGCGTAAAAGACGAATAATCGAACGGTGTTGAAATTTTCTACACATAATTATACAATTTGCTGAACGATGATGAATCGTTCACTGGACGTTTCACATTTATCGAAATTTATCGAAAAATATTCAATTGTAAATATCGCCTGCGTGAATTAACGGCGGTGTGGCGTTTTTTTTTTGTTTGTTTTGTTTAAGGCCTTAGGTCACTCTATAGAGGCAAAAAAAAGGGCATATTTTGTGATTTTTTTTCAGCGAAACCATAAAATAAATCGGAATTACAAAATAGGGATTTTATTATACACGCAATTGACTATACAAAATTATTTTTTCACAGCGATACATGTGAAAATGGCGACTGTGCAGCATTTTGCCGATGACGCCTTTATTTCTGGAAGGTCATCGGCCGGACCAACAGCTCCTATAATTTTTGAGTTATGATGAGACACTAAAATTTTTTCGATTATATATAAGAATAGCTATAGAAGTACATAGGATTTTTTTGATATATTTTTTTTTGTCAAAATGGCGCATTTCTAAAACAAAAAGTATAAATAGCATGAGAAAATCGTCAGAAAATTGTTTATAAAAAAGGAACTATGCAATATAATTAAAAAATTCTAAGTAGTGCCTCAGAAAATGTAATTCTAAATGTACAGTTAAAATTTCAAGTGAATCGGTTGAAATTTGTTTGAGTTATGAGTCCGGCCGATTTGAAAAATGTAGTTTTGCGATAAAAGCGTTTAAAGTTAGTAGAAAGTCACGACATGAATCAAGAGGGATTGCGCTAGAATTCGAAAATCGAGTACTTAGAGATTTTTCACACCCATAATCTTTTGGAATATAATTTTATAGGTACTAAGGTACATTTTTAACAAAAAAAAAATCGATTTTTGGAAAATCCTAGAGTGGCCTAAGGCCTTGAGGGACCATTCCAGTGTAAAATTTTGTGAAAATCGCTTTTTTTGTGCATTATTGAAAAATATGGACTTTCTTTCATGCTCTTAAACTTTGGTCGCGGAATTCGAATTATTCGGGTTGCTATGGCCTTGATTAGAAAAAGGGATCCGACCAGCTGCGTGAGCGCGTTTTTCTCGAAACGTCGTTTTTCAAAACGGTGAAAAATTTTAAACGAAGAATTTTGCAAGCTATCCGTCTCAAATTTTGCCACATCATTCTTCACGCCATTCCTTAACGTCGTACGACAGCGTTTTTTTTTCTATTTTAAATTCCACATTTTTTTTTAACGAAAAATTGTCGAAATAAAGGCTCAATTTGACACGTAATTTTGAAATGTCCACCATTTTCTTAATTTTCATCGAAAAAAATCCTCTGTACGGCTCTACAGTTTTTCATACTGATTAATAATCTTTTTGGTTTTTTTCTTTCGGACAATTTTTAGAGGAGTAGGACTTTCCACTGTCAGGCGCTATTTTTTAGGAATCATTTTGCAGTGGCCAAAAAAAATTATATAAAGAATAGAGCTAAAACATTATAAAATATTTTTATGTTCAACATAAGTCATTTGAAGAAACGAAAAAAAAAATCCGACTAATTATCGAATTTTTTTTTGAAAAAAAAAAAAATCATGAAAATCAGCAATTTTCAAGCCAGTCACACTAGAATAGTCCCTTAAACATTACAGGGCTGATCCGCAAGAACGCCTTGGAAACTCCCACGGAAAGATCTCCCACAGCACTCGAGTTTATCGTCTGAAATGCTACACATAATTGCCGGCACCGCTAACTCATCATCCGACAAGGGAATATCGTCAAATACTGCGAAGATATTCAACCGCTTTAATCCTTCGGAAGCACGCTATATTTTTTTTTCTCGCTCATTGCGTAAATTGCGAGGGAATTGAAAAAATGAGAGGCGCAACTCGGAGTTCTCATCCAGCAGCGTTTGTTCGAGTGGAATGCACTTTTGCCACGACTTTCCTTCGCAGTTGCAGACTTCGCATTGAATAATGTGTGTGTTTGTTTGAATTAAAGATATGCGGTATGTTTGAGGTATTTTTGTTTTGGGCAACTGGACTATGCGTTACTTCCGGCGAAATATTTATTGCGAACTTGAAGAAAGTTGGTCGTACTTGAAGTATACCTGGAATTTCGAATAAACTTTTGATTGAGTGCTTACTTTGAAGAAATTTTTTATTTCAGTCAAACGTAAATTTTTCAAGGAACATCTATTCATCTACCAAATGATTTATAAGAATTAATAATTTGGTCATCAACATTCTGTTGCGCAGTGATTGTCAACGAGATTGAAATCTTAAAATATTTAAGGATATTTTCATATCTAAAGTATTCTAGAATTTACAGCCTGTTGAGCGGAACCGTCCACTGGCTGGAAAACATGTAGCTGATGAGCTCCGAGCACGAGTTTGACAAACTTTAAGGCCTTAGGCCACTCTAGAGTCCAAAAAGGGGCATATTTTGTGATTTTTTTTCAGCGAAACCATAAAATAAATCGGAATTACAAAATAAGGGTTTTATTATACACACGGAGAGAATTAAATGTTAAAAACTACCGTGCAGTAACGGTAACCAGATGACAACCCTGAAACTTCGCTTATTATTACTGAGTAAAACACAGATTTTCACGAAAATAAAATAAAATTTCTTCTTCAGATAGAAAATTTTACCAGATTTTCTAATAAATTTTGATGTGTAACAAAATACGAAAAACTTAAATTTAAAAAATATATAATATCAGCGAAATTTTACTGTGCATTTTATTATTTTATGCCTTTCAAAAATGTCTATAAAAAAGTATCGTCTTTATAACAGTTATTTTAAGATTTATTATAAAATTTAATGAGTGTTATAGGAAAATGTATTGTGCTCTCGGTAAAAATTATCGTGCGCGCTACCCATCTTGTATTGTAAAATTTTAGCTACGTATTTGAAATTTTCTGTAACGTGAGTTAAAAAAAACTTATCGCATACGAATTATTATGCTTTTCTCACTTGTCACCACATTGAAATATAACACGGTAATTTTTACCGTGAAATTCACGACAAAAAATACTTTTTAATTCTCTCCGTGCACGTAATTGAATATACGAAATTATTTTTTCACAGCGATACATGTCAAAATGGCAACTGTGCAGCATTTTTCCGATGACGCCTTTATTTCTGGAAGTTCAACGCCCGAACCAACAGCTCCTATAATTTTTGAGTTATGATGAGACACTAAAGTTTTTTCGATTATATATCAAAATAGCTATAGAAGTACGTAAGATTTTTTTTGATATATTGTTTCTTGTAAAAATGGCCCATTTCTAAAACAAAAAATATAAAATGCCACGAGAAAATCGTCAGAAAATTGTTTATAAAAAAGGAACTATGCAATATAATAAAAAAAATCCTACGTAGTGCCTCAGAAAATGTAATTCTAAATATACAGTTGAAGCAGCACTTCACATCATGTGAAGATACCAAAAATTGGGTCGATTTGTGGATAGCCTCAAAAGATGAAGCGTTCTTTCGACGCGGTATCCATATGCTGGCAGAAAAAATGGCAAAGAGTAGTGGCTAGCGATGGACAATACTTCTAATAAAACATAAAGTACCGTTCTTTCACAATAAATGCCCAATTTTTCATTAAAAAAAAACGGCGGAGACTTATTTATACTCCCAATAAATTAATTACTTATTAGGCTAAACATGTACGACACGATCTGGACGTGTAAATCCACGATTCGCCCATTTTGGACTAACCTTTTTGCCCGACGATCCATCCAGTAATACCTTAAATGCTTTTTGAAAAATGTTCAACCTTTTTTTTTCTATTATACCTCAAGGTACGCCCAAGGTTTAATAAAACCAATCTAACCTGATAATTCTCTCTTCTATCACTCGCTCTTATCGCCATTGCAATTGGAAATTTGTCCAAAAAGCTCTTCTGACTCAATAAACAGGAGTTGAATATCGCGGACGTGAGCACTCGAGTCACTAACCCCATAGCATACATATGCATACGTGTGTTTCATCGTTTGAGTACCTAGGTCAAGTTACCATGGGCAAGAACCTCCGAAATATCGTCACCAACGTCAACGTTACACATATCTATATATATATATATATATATATATATACAGGGTGGACCACGCAACGTGTGCACCTCTTTTACGACCAAAATATGCGTTGAACAAAAAAATGTTTTATACAAAAGTTACATGGTTTATAAGGCTACACTATGTGGTGCATTTATTTTTTTTATAGGTGGAGGCGCTTCGAAGATTTGAAGGTCAACTTTATTTTTTCAAATGGAATGCTATATTTTTTATAGCGTAATATGATAGAGTATCGAATTCTGAGTAAAAAAGTATAGACCTTTATTAGCCCTAGAGTTAATAGCTAACGAGTAATTTCACTTTATTACTTTAAAATTTTCTTCACGTAATATCAAGTTGGAGATTCAAATCTACTACAAATTTCTGAATGGCAGTGTTTACATCACAGTGTTTATCAATATGAACACATTTACCACACCACACACACTTATCATGATTCACAATCTTCTCAATGATTGTAATCCAGTATTAAAGTATCCTTCGGTGATTGTGCGTGATTATTATCAGAAAGATAAAAGTGAAAATGAATGAATGAATCTCCAACTTGATATTACGCGAAGAAAATTTTAAAGTAATAAAGTGAAATTACTCGTTAGCTATTAACTCTAGGGCTAATAAAGGTCTATACTTTTTTACTCAGAATTCGATACTCTATCATATTACGCTATAAAAAATATAGCATTCTATTTGAAAAAATAAAGTTGACCTTCAAATCTTTGAAGCGCCTCCACCTATAAAAAAAATAAATGCACCACATAGTGCAGCCTTATAAACCATGTAACTTTTGTATAAAACATTTTTTTGTGCAACGCATATTTTGGTCGTAAAAGAGGTGCACACGTTGCGTGGTCCACCCTGTATATATATATATATATATAAAATATAGTGCAATGTCCGCGTATATATATGTCCACTGTAGTATGTTAACGGGATAAAAATACGAGGTGAAGGGGAAGGAGCAGCGTGGAAGATAGCGACGATATGCCTACGGTGTTCCCTATGGTGTCGAGCATAGCGTCCCGGCTAGTTGATCGCGTTAATGGCCTTCTCGTGTTAAGTTCGTGACTTCGAAGTCCGAAGTCACGGAGAACGCTCGAGAGGGTGAACGAAAGAGCGGCATACGAGAGAGTTGCGCCAACACCGTGTTGTGTGACTTCCTCTCTGTCTTTCTCTGTTGTTCACAACCAGATACAACACATATACAACAATGTAAATTACCGTTGTACACGTGCGCTCACTTTGACACTTCGCGGACTATTCGCCGAAAAAAAAAATAAAACAATGATTATTCTCGTGACTTGTCAAGGGAGGTTTTTTACTTCGTTGGGTCAAAAAAAAAGACATTTGATTTTGCTGTATCGATAAGACACAATGTTGAAGAATACGCTCGAATTAAGACGAAGAGAAGCGGACCGCAGGTATGAAATTCGTCCGCCCGGGACTGCATCGTGGTGGAGGTGAAGACCCGCAGCGGACAGAGAATAAATTGCATTACTTTAAACACCAAGAACCACTTGCGACTGAGGTTCAGAAACTCCTTCACTCGATGTACTCGGATCTGTCGTCAGACGATCTGTTGCAACGGTATTTGGGCAGACAAACGCAAAATAATAACGAAAGTTTCAATGCTGTACTCTGGCGCTTGGCTCCACAAAACATTTTGCGGTCAAAAAAAAAAAAAACTTATCGAGCTGGCATCTTTTATTGCCGCGTGTATTTTCAACGAAGCTATCACCCCCCTACTGCGTATGATGAAAGTGATGGGCATCGCAATTGGACCCCGAGCAAAAATAATGGACGACGAGAGGGCTATGGTGCGCGTGAAAAAAAAGCTGACGCCGGACAGTCCACCTGCATCAAAAGAGCCAAGCCCGAAGTCTGGAGCGGACCGCTCATGAAGAATTTTTTAAAGAAGAGGAAGGTGTAATTTATGGTTCTGGCATAGCAGATTAGGCGTAAGTATGAAACTTTTTATTTTATTCGCACATAAACTTAACTTTAAAAGCGTTTTTTTTTCGCAAAAGCACGTTTTCCAAGTTTGCGAAAGTGCTCCTACACGCCCTAGATGAGCAATCGTTATGAAATTTGGCAGGCACGTGTACGACAAACGTCTTCATTAGTTGAACTAGAATTATCCAAAAATATTCAAACGTTTTTATTTCATGAACAAAAAACTGCAAACATTTTTGGTAAAAAAACTAAACTTTCCCTTCGATCGCTCACTATTTTTTTATTTTTCAATTTTTCTTCTTTATTCTAGTTCGACTCATGCACAATATTGTACAGAGTGAAAAGATGTTTGATTTTTTTTTGCTTTGGGTCACCTGTCCAGGACTTAGGACTTCCGTAAGCGACGAATATCAACGCCGGCGCACCGACATACGTGGCTCCTCCCACACCCAGTACCATATTTCGTCAAACTTTAAAAAATATTATCACTTTCTATAAAGACTGCTCAGTAAACGTACCAAATTTCTACATTCTATATTAAGGGGTTACGTGGGTTGGAAAATTTCAAAAAATCCATTTTTTTAAATTTTATTATCTAATAGTACAATATGTCTAGAATATTCTCTCAAAGTTTCAAGTCAATCGGAGTAAAAGTCTAGGAGAGAGAGCCTTTGGGAATTCCCCCAGTTCGGAAAGACCGGCCAGGAGCGACGCAGGTATATGCATTTTTCTCAAAACACTATTTTTGAAGTCGGTGGACACGATTTCTCAAAAACGAATGCACCGATCTTATTGAAATTTTCCACACTTCTTCAAAATAGCATTGACTAGTGATTGAACGAAGGTTTTTTTTCGGTTACAATTAATTTTACAAGGCTATACATACTGTAAGTTGTACCAAAAATTGAACTATTTTGCATACAAGTCTGCCAAAAATTCAAATTTCAATTTTTTAAAAAATCCTTCGTTCAATCACGAGCTATACTTATCTACTAACAGAAAAAAATAGTTTTTTTAATTTCAGATAAAGCTATCATGAGTTATCCTGACCACCACGAGGACACTTTTTTTTTAGGGGTCTCCGGAAACCAGGTCCCACCGCTTGAATTTCCCAAATTTTTAGATGAAAATTTTGTAAAATATTGTTGAAATGTTGCTCTTTGATGTGCTTAACATTTTGAATAAAATAATTTATATATTATATTTAAAAAAAAATAGAAAAAATATGCTTTTTTTGGCTTCGAAACCCACGTAACTCCTTAACTATTTTCCGCATTAAAAAATTGGTGAAAAATCGAACATTTTTTGGCCCAACAAATTAGAAAGCTCCCTTAATCGGCGAGCCTTCATCCCTGAATCATTTAATTCAAAGGAATATCTTTTTGAATCACATTCGTTGGTTGTAAAGCGCGACATCTCAATGAGAAAATAAAAGTAAATGCTATTCTTCCTCGTCGCGGAAATAATTGAATAACCGCGTCGAGAGGCTAAAGTCAAGTAGCCAAATGGCAATGTAAGCGAAGCTGCGATTTATAACGGCGTCCTCGCCGCTGGCGTGCGGACAAAAGAGTTTCTGACTCTCTCACTCAGACTCTCCTCCTCTCCCTTCATCTCACTCTCGCGGATACTTGAGGGTACGTAAACCCTTCCTCGGATAATGCCTTGCGGTGGCTCGGAGCCCGGATCGTGGGATCGTATTTTGCAGTTCGTTTTGCCGCTATTTGTTTCGACGCGAATGTGCATCTCCGGTAATCGGCCGGTATCGCCAACGCCCTTAACAAAGACGATTAATCGACTGGAACGCGGGGTTCTTTTGCTTCGGGCAATCAACAAATTATGTATGCACTGCGAAGTATATGTACTAGCTGTGGCTTTGGTTTCGCACGCGTTGACGTCTGATCGATGGCAAATCCAGCCCTCCTTTATTTAAATGCCGTTTTTTTTTTGACATTTCGGTTTTGCACTACCTCAGTCTGTGGGATTCTGTCACTTTCCTCCTCACTTTATGCGCCTGAGATCTATGGCGCAATAGTGTCCCTCACGCTCAGCCTCACGCTCAGCAGTACTTTCCGCAGCCCATCTCATACGTTGCCCTCTGAGGCTTGCGCTCTGCTTCGCTCATCAACCTTTCCTGCGCGGCTTTTTATCATCTCGTACTGAGCGTTCATTTAAATGACTACTTTTACAGTATGGGATTTTTTTATTTTGAGAATATTTGGCATATCAAGATGTTGAAGTACACACAACCATATCCCTCCCACTCTCTCTCTCTCTCTCTCTCTCTCTCTCTCTCTCTCTCTCTCTCTCTCTCTCTTGACGGAAATTCCTCTTGAACTGCTATATTATCCTATCTGATTATAATGGGGATGGACTGGTTCGTCCCTCCTACTTTCAGGCCTAGTTTTAGATAAGTCGCGTTCGCTTTCAGCGTTTCTTACGTATAGGTGTAGGACTAGGCACAATTTTCTTTCCTTTCAACGTACTTTATTGTATTTCATTGCGCTTTCTATATTTCTAGAATTCTTTAAGTTTGTATTAACTTGGTTTGTAACTATTCTAATCTTAACCCTTTTTCGGCACACTGGGGTGGTTTGCACCCCACGACCATATTTGATAAATTTTAAGTACCTAAATGTAGAGGAAGCGGGTCTAGCACGATATCTGGTGGAAGTTCGAGGATGCCACTATTAGGCTAATAGCGTTATGCTGGAGGATAACGCTTTTTCCCCAAAATTCCTACATTTATTTCTCAAAATAAATACCTTTTCTGAAACAGCTTTATAAGTACTATTTTTTTTCTTGTAGCAATACATCAGAAGAAGACTCAGTTAAATTTTTAGCCTTTTCTATCGAAAAAAAAAAATACAAAAGATGATTTTTTTTGTAAAATCACCTTTTTTTATTTTTTTCGCAATTTTAATTTTTTTAACATACTCAAATCAAATTTTCGGTTATATAACTTATACTACTTTGAAAAAGAAGCTTTCAAGAAGTCTAAAAAAAATTCAAGTTAAAATATTAAATAGTTTATTTGTAATAACGGTTTTTGTCGCTGGGGTGCACCCAGTGTGCCGAGTACATATCTCCACTGAAGTGTGCGGAATAAGGGTTAATACTATAGCGTCACTTGCAACTATCTGATCTCCTGCTCCTAACCGCTGCGAGAGCATCATTCTATGTTGTTATTTAGTCGTAGTTTTTAGGTTTAAGTAGTTTTTAAGGTTTTTCTTCTGTAATCCTTATAAATTTTCCATTTGTCCCATGGTTGCTATCAGGACACGAATAAACTAATCAATCAATCAATCAATCAATCTCTGAGTTTGTGCGTGTGGTATGTACAGGGTGAGGCACATAAAGTGTTACAGAGTAATAGCACTCAAACTATTGATCATATCCAAAAATGTTTCAGACAAAAGTTTCAGTGTTCGAGACGGCCGTCATACTGGACCACCCTATTTTTTTTATCGGTAGAGGCGCTGAAGCTACGTCAAGGTCAACTCCACTTTTTTAAATGGAACCATGTATTTTTTTTTCGATGACATTATTACCGATTTTAAGACGAATTCAGCGACCTACAACACAAGGTCATTCTAGTCAGGCAAAGTATGAAAATAGTCGAAAAATCCAAAGATATCGGAATAATCACTTTCAAAGGATCCACTAACCTTGGTTTGTGTCTGCCTACAGAAGATGCTCGAAGTGATGACCCTCGACTTGTCAGCACTTGTAAATTCGCTCATGAAAAGACCGTCTAACTTCAGCCAACATTTGTGGTGTAATTTCGGTACATGCTCGGCGTATTCTTTCTTTCATGTCGTCAGGCGTGGTAGGTGATACCGCCATTACGCGTTCTTTGACAAAACCCCATAAAAAGTTCATTTTCGCGATCCGATGTACTCACATTAGAAGGTAATGCGTGACTAACTGATATGTCAACAGAAAATGCGTACTTCCTGCCGATAAGAAGCATTGGTATCGTAAGAAATGAAAACAGCGATCAAACAAGTGTTTACAAGTCGAGGGTCATCACTTCGAGCATCTTCTGTAGGTAGACCCAAACCAAGGTTAGTGGATCCTTTGAAAGTGATTATTCCGATATTTTTCGATTTTTCGACTATTTTCATACTTTGCGTGACTAGAATGACCTTGTGTTGTAGGCCGCTGAATTCGTCTTAAAATCGGTAATAATGTCATCGAAAAAAAATACATAG
Organism: Ophion ventricosus; assembly: GCA_963932345.1. Classification (NCBI taxonomy): domain Eukaryota; kingdom Metazoa; phylum Arthropoda; class Insecta; order Hymenoptera; family Ichneumonidae; genus Ophion; species Ophion ventricosus. The sequence continues at coordinate 4,171,154 of OZ010714.1, read as the reverse complement.
TTCCATTTAAAAAAGTGGATTTGATCTTGACGTAGCTTCAGCGCCTCCACCGATAAAAAAATAGGGTGGTCCAGTATGACGGCCTTCTCGAACACTGAAACTTTTGTCTGAAACATTTTTGGATATGATCAATAGTTTGAGTCCTATTGCTCTGTAACACTTTATGTGCCTCACCCTGTATATTCTGAGTTTTTTTTATTAAAAAAAAGTGCAAGAAATAAACAAATAAAGACTTTTTTGACATCCAACAGTCTATTCGTCAAATCTCACCGTATTGTGCCTTACAGATACCGGCTTTTATATTTCTCTTTATCCGATCCTTGAAAACAGAATAGAGGTTCTCTACAATGGAAATGCTTGCCATACTCGCGTAAAATGTCAATAATTGATGAAATCTGTACACCATAACGGGATTAAGAAACAGTTTTAATTTGGTTCGCCATTTGGATTCCTTAAATTGGATCGTAAACTTGTTTTCATCTCGCTGTTGGTACACTGGACGACTCGAAATGAGACATTACGTGCAATCAAGTGATTTCGAGATAGTCAGCTGCCGCTTACTCCGTCGAGTCGCTTCGAGGTTATTTTCGCGAGATAATTGAGGTTTTCATGATCGGTAAATATTCTGCGGCGTCGTTGCGAAATGCAAATTTGCCGAACGGCCTGTCGTGAAACACCTTAACAGGTTGCATCGTCATTTGTTACTTTTGTTTTGGCATGTGCCCACGGAGTCGTTCACCGACTGTATTTTCATACACCGAGCCTATCCACGACTTACATGGATGAATAGGAATTGCGCTGAAAATGGCAATGCCCGGCATCGTGATGCCAGAATGGATATTGGAACAACCGTCCTGATGGATGAACCTCCCAGTCAGCGATTCCGAACCTTAAATTTGCAATCAGTAATTCTAGATCACGAATTTGCAGTCCACGATTCCAAATTCGAAATCGCGCATGTAAAATCAGCGAGATTCCAAATTCCAAATCATTAATCTGCAAATCGACGATTCCAAATTCCGAATAACGAATTTGCAATCAGCAATTCAAAATCTTTCAATTAACACATTTGCAATCAGTCATTTCAAATTTTCAATTAACAATCTTTCAATGAGTAATTTTTAATTTTCAACTAACAAATTTGCAATCAGTAATTTCCACTTTTCAATTAACAGATTTACAATCAGTAATTTCCAATTTCCAATTAACAAATTTGTAGTCAGTAATTCCACATTATGAATTTGCAATCAGCAATTCCAGGTCACAAGTTTGCAATCAGTGATTTCCACTTTTCAATTAACAGATTTACAATCAGTAATTTCCAATTTCCAATTAACAAAATTTGTAATCAGTAATTCCAGATAACGCATTTGCAATCAGCATTTCCAGATCACAAATTTGCAGTCGGCAATTCCGAATTTTCAAATATGGAATTTGCAATCAGCAATTCCGAATTTTTAAATATGGAATTTGGATTTAACGATTTCAAATTTTCAAAGATGGTATTGGCAATCAGCGATTCCATGTTTTCAAATATGGAATTTACAATCAGCGATTCCAAATTCCATATAACGAATTTGCAACGAGCCATTCAAGCTTTCAGATAATGAATTTGTAATCAGCGATACCAAATTCCGAATCACGAATTTACAATCAGTGATTCAAACTTTCGAATAACGTATTTGCAATCAGCGAGATTCCAATTTTAAATAACGAATTAACAATCTGCCAGATTCCAAATTCCAAAGCACTTATCTACAATCGGCGATTCCGAATTTCGAATAACGAATTTACAATCTTCGATTCCAAAATTCTCAATAATAAATTCACAATCGGTAATTGCAAATCTTCAATTAACAAATTTGCAACAAAGAATTCCAGATCATGCATTTGCAATCAGCAATTCCAGATCACGAATATGAAATCAACAATTCCGATCATAAATTTGCGATCAGCAATTCCAGTTCACAAATTTGCAATCAGAAATTCCAAACTTTCAAATACACGGAGAGAATTAAAAAGTAATTTTTGTCGTCAATTTCACGGTAAAAATTACCGTGATATATTTCAATGTGGTGACAAGTGAAAAAAGCATAATAATTTGTATGCGACAAGTTTTTTTTAATTCACGTTACAGAAAATTTCAAATACGTAGCTAAAATTTTACTATACAAGAAGGGTAGCGCGCACGATAATTTTTACCGACAGCACAATACATTTTCCTATAACACTCGTTAAATTTTATAATAAATCTTAAAATAACTCTTATAAAGACGATACTTTTTTATAGACATTTTTGAAAGGCATAAAATAATAAAATGCACAGTAAAATTTCGCTGATATTATATATTTTTTAAATTTAAGTTTTCCGTATTTTGTTACACATGAAAATTTACTAGAAAATCTGGTAAAATTTTCTATCTGAAGAAGAAATTTTATTTTATTTTCGTGAAAATCTGTGTTTTACTTAGTAATAATAAGCGAAGTTTCAGGGTTGTCATCTGGTTACCCTTACTGCACGGTAATTTTTAACATTTAATTCTCTCCGTGTATGAATTGTCCAATTAGCGATCCAAAATTACGTACAACGAATTTGCAATAATCGAATCCAAATTTCGAATAACGAATGTACAATCCGCGATATCAAAAGATGCGGGAACCGCGATCTGTTCCAGCCACTTTGAAAACGCATGTCATTTTTATTAACCAACATAATTGAATCATTCGTAACAGGTTGCCGATAAGATCATTTCGAGGGGTTGCGCACTGGGACTATATCGTCCATTAGCAATAAGTGCGTGTACAGAAAAGCCGAGTACTGTTCATTCGCCGGATGCGTGCGTGTAAAAACCAGGTGTGCGTTCAAAAAGTGTGTGTACAAGGTGTTTGACGCGTCGAGCCTCCGTGGTCTTTACCTCATTTCACGCATCGTACGGCATCGCGCACGTTTCGTACGCAGCGAGTACGTGGTAATTTACCTACGTGCATGTAAAAACAAAATAGAAAACGCGCGCGGCGTCAATCTCAATCGTCGCTCCGATCTGCGTTGGCTAATCGTCTCGCGGATATTTGAATTGCCGAAGTAACAGACTCCCGCAACGGCGCATTCGCATTGCGCCATTATCGAGCTCTTTCAGTATTTGCAGTCGTGACCGAATGTACATCATTCTGAATTCTCTCAACCGAAGTTACGACCCTTTTAGCTGCCGCTTTGCCTCGATACTTCGACGCGATTCCGTTAAGCCAGTATGCGTGTGTGCGTTTCAATATATCGCGTCGCGCATCTCACTTCGCAGCGTGTTCCGCGCGCGTGCACACGCGCAGCTTCAGTAGCGAATGAGCGATATATAGTTGGGTTCAAGAGACCTACAAAAGCGATCCATAGAAGCAAAAGAAGGAGGAGCGGCAATAGGCACGCGGTGTATAGCTGTGTGCTGTTCGATGAGTGATCCGGACCGGACGCGCGAGGGTAGTCGCACGACAGCCGGGAGGCAATGCGCACCAGAAAGCAACTGTAAAATCTTTTCTACCAGGATCCTCTTTCCCGATCTTTCATATACATGCTCATGAATGATGCTGCGTATATATATATAGATATATAAATATATATATATTTATACACGCATGTATATTGAGGAAATTAATGTGATATCTAGCTAGTGTGCAACTGCGCATGCGTACTCGCGTCTTTCCCTCCTCCTCAATCTCGCGGCGAGAGATTCTCCGCGGTTTTCATTGCCTCCTAATCGACTGCGTCTCTTTGCACATCGCGAATGAGGATTAAGTTGCTCCAGGAAATCCCTCGCGCGATAAAATAGATTCAGTCTGACTCATCGGCGAGCCTGATCGCGAGGCGCGCGAATCAACTTGAAGTTGTTTTTTTTTATTTTTGCAATCGCCGCAAGATTCGATCGAGGAGATAAAGAAAATGTGGAAATTAAGGTTGTTGCTTAATCATGTTTGAAGGGTGCGGAAAGAAATGAAATTCCTGTGTCAATACATTCTGTGACGTCGCCAATTTCAACTTATCGTAGCATAATATCAATGAGGTGAACGAATGAATATGTTTACAAGTGTACGGTAGAAAATCGTTATAATTATTTACATGTATGTTTATTCGAACGAGTTAGAATTATGAAAAAATTAAATTTCGATGTTTTTTTCGATGGTTTAAGGCATTTTTAGAAGGAAGAGAATCAATTGAAAATGAAACATGCAGCGGAAGGTCTTCATCTTCAACAACCGATGAAGGCCTTTCGCTATGTGGTTCATCTTCAATCTATACTCTTACTTCTAAAAATGCTTTAAACCACCGAAAAACCTGGGAAGCAAAACCTGATAGCATACCGTTGCTCGAAATTTCAGCTGGAAAAATACTGGGCCGATTGGCCGAAAAAAAAATAGAAGACTTATTTAATTGAGTACCTGCTGAAAGTAAAGTTTAAGGCGGGCAACCGCCTTAGCAAAATATCTTAAGAATACACCCGAAAAATTTCAAAACGATATTCGGATTCCTTTTAACGGTATGTATACGGATATGCCGAGCAAATAGATCAGATGAGCGCGGCTCGGCAAAATAGAAAAAGTTTATTAGAGACAAAAGATGCTCGAAAAGCTCGTAAAGAAGAAAAGGAAAGCATCAAATGAGTTGCATGAGGAAGAGGAAGGACTGCTGTATGGTGCTGGAATCGCTGATTAATCGGTAAGACACTTTTTCATTTGATTAAAGACATTTGACTTTGAGTTTTTCGTTTTTGAAACTTTAAACGTGTTTTTCTCGAAACAACATTTTTTCAATTTGCGGGAATCATAACTCAAAAACTAATTGATGGATCATCTTCAAATTTGGAACACGTTTACATAATATAATTTATTAAAATATGAACCTAAAGTTGGAAAGATTAGATCGTTTAAAACATATTTATTATTGCAAAATGCCGAAAAAAAATGCTAAAAATCGATCATTTTTTTCAAACACGTTCCAACATTCAATTCTCGATTTTTTTTTCAAAATTTAGGTTTATGTTTTTAAAAAACATCTCAAGAATGTATAAAAATTTGTTGGACTATTTTAGATGCGAATTGCGAGCTGCACAATTCCCGCAAATCGACAATGACGACGAGGACACTCCAAGGGACACAGCGAGATACCCCTTAATTAATGCATGAAATAACTTGAAAAAATTACCAGACATGTATGAAAACATGAATAAATTATTGTCAGATTTGCGGAAATTTCCGTTTTTTTTTCACAATAAACAAAATCATCTAATTTTCGGTGTCCTAAAGTGGTTGCCCGCTTTAAGAGAGCTTTCTTGGGCCACTTTGTTGGGCCAAAAAAGATTTTTTTTTAATTTTTTGGCTTAATAAGCTCTTTTTGAAGAAGAAGAAGGTGTACTCTATGGTCCTGGCATAGCAGATTAGGTGTAAGTATGGAACTTTTCATTTATTCGCACATAAACTTCAGTTTAACTTTTTCGTTTTTCTCGACACCACGTTTTCCAAGTTTGCGGAAGTGCTCCTACACGTCCTAGATGAGCAATCGTTATGAAATTTGGCAGGCCCGTGTATAACGAACGTCTTCATTAGTTTAAGGAGAATTATCCAAAAATATTCAAACGTTTTTATTTTATGAACAAAAAACTGCAAAAATGTTTGGTAAAAACTAAACTTCCCCTTCGATTATTCACTATTTTTTTATTTTATTTATTTTTCTTCTTGATTCTAGTTCAACTTATACACAATATTGTACAAAGTAAAAATACATTTGATTTTGTTTGCTTCAGATCACCTGTCCAGGACTTAAGACTTCGACAAGCGAAGAATATCATCGCCGGCCCACCGACATACGTGGCTCCTCCACTCCCAGCACCATGTTTTGTCAAACTTTAAAAAAATATTATCACGTTCAACAAAGACCGCTTAGTAAACATACAAAATTTCAACATTCTATATTTAATATTTTTCGCATAAAATAATTGGTTAAAAATAAAACGTTTGTTGGCCCAACGAAGTAGAAATCTTAAACACTGCTAACTGAATCAAAAAATAATGAAAAATCGATTGATAATTTTTTAAGGTACTATGAGACTTTCATATCAATGTTAACATGAACATGTGATTAAAGCAAATTTCATATTTCACGTGCGTTACGTGATTATCGACTATTATGTAATTTTTATTCAAAATAAAATATGATTTTCATTAAAACCAGTTTTTTCAGGTCAGCCCCTTGCAGCCCCAATCTCAGAAAAAAAAATGCTGGCTATCCCAATGTAGCCTTCCAAACTCTGACGAACGGAAAAAGCGATGTAGCCCCGACTAATATTCCACCTGCGATTGCACGAGCAATAAGGAGCAAATTCGACCAGATATCTCGCACGTGTCCCCATATTTAATCACAATTATAATCGTGATTTGTAAACGTTCGGTAAAGAGTGTAATCAGGCATAGATACATAAGAGATACAAGGGTGGTCGTGCAATCCCCTTCTGCTTAGCCGGAGTAGCTGTAAATCAGCCGCACTCCTAGTATATCCTCACACACACACACACACACACAACACACACACACACACACACACGCGCGCGCGCGCGCACACACACACACACACACACACACACACACACCCACACGTTAGTATGCATTCACAGACTCGTATGATATCAGTCATCGCGTGTGTCGCGTATCCTCTGCCT
>OZ010714.1:4125926-4164256 GCA_963932345.1 Ophion ventricosus | reverse complement strand
GGTTTCCCATCTCGTATCGTGATGCTCTGCATATATCGGCCACACGGAACCGTTTCCTTGTATTCTCTTACGGGGCACGCGAAACCGGTGCATATATACACCACCGCGACCATCGTTACAAGACTAAGTGAGAGGAAAAGAATACACACACACACACACACACACAGTGTGTGGTTAATGTCCCGTTCGATCGGTCCCTCCGATCTTCCGAGAAAGCTAAAGGGGCAGAGGGGCTCTCGATTTTCACCCGCAAATACGAACAAGATTTGATCGTCGGTTAATCGGAGACTCGTGTAGTATGTCGAACCAGCGAAGACACCTCGTTCGCGGATAAGGATCTATCGCCCGATCGCCCGATAAACCAGCGCGAAAAGCTTTACTCGTATATTGCACCGTTAGGGCAACGAATCCCGCGTTTTGGACCATTTTAAATCGAAACTGACACGGGCCGTCATAATTGCTCAGTACTACGTACCGAAGGGAAAATTAAATTGCCTCGCATCAATACCTGCACGAATCACCCCCATGTTGATTCTACGATCGATTTAGTTTCCGAGAAAACAGCATTTTTTTAATTTTCTCTTTTGTGTATGCACTTCTCTCGTGGGTTTTTTTCTTTCTAGTTTTGTTATCGTTATTGAGTGCATTGTTGAGCAATAAATAAATTACCAACTGAACACTTAATCGGTTTGAGGGAAACCCTCACTAAAGTTCAGATGATAAAAAAAAATACTTATACTAGTCTAAATTATTCTTAAGTGCTTTTGAACACCACTAAGAGGAAAGTACATACACAAACGAGAAAAATAAATGAAAATAACTATGCTACAAGAAAACTCGAAAAAAATATACAGATACATTTTCCTCCAAAACTAGAAAAGATTGTAGAACATACATGAGAGTGATTCGGACAGATATTGATACGAGGCATCTAGACTTTCCTTTTGAACATCACTTTACGGGCCAGCCTTTATATTTGTTCATAAATCCGATAATTAAAACATTAGAATACCAGGTCTAAGCTTGCACTGACAGACATTTTTTTTTGATATTAACTAGATGAGGCTATTTGATTTTAAAAAAATTGAATTAACTAAATTTTTCGTGAAATCAAATGTTTCCTATTGCAGTCCATTATTAAAATTATTTATTTTAAATATATTAATTTATTCAAATCAAGATCTATTTAATATCGTCGAATAACTAAATATTTTATGTATTCCTAATAAAACTGTGATTTGGTTTTACCTGGTAGTATAAGACAAAAGATACAGACGGAAAAATGGTACACGATTCAGTCGCTCAAAAATCTCATGGCTTTGTTTTCATTAAAAGGCTGTTGTAGCGTTCTGCAGTTGAGAAAAAGGGTTAGTCTTTCTATACATAAATAGTCGCGCCTGTAAATTAAAGGCACGACCATACCTTTCTTTTTTGTCCAAATAACAGCCTTGTTAGTGAAAAAAAAGGAAAAACAATTTGACTTTTTTTCACCGCACTTTTATGTCATGAATCTATTTTCCATTCTCGTATTTATGCGATTTTTATTTATCTTTATTTATTTAATTGAAATCGAAATTTTATTTATTACTTTGAGTGTATTTAACATTTAAAAAGAATAGCTTGAATAAATTTAAAAAAATATTTGAAACCAATAGGGTCGTAGTAGGCCGTGAGACAAGGAAAAAACCTATTTGATTTAAATAGATCCTATTTAAATTGCATTTTTTTGGCAGTGTAAAGAGTCGGAATACAAAGGCGAAATGAGCTGAGAAAATTTTGATCTGGATTAATGCTGCCGGTAAAATCAAACCTCATTGATAAGGATCTCGCACTGCCAGTACGTGCGCGATAATATTTAAAATAGAAAATAGAAATAAGTACACATTTTGGATACTGGTTTCGTACGTTTTTCGTCTCCGGGTAGGGAAGTACCAGAGTTATCGTTCTGGAAAAAAATTGCGTTTGCGATAATGCACCTGGAATCGTTTACTGATGCATTATATCGTTGAAGATGTTCATAAAATTGTTTACGTCTCCAATCGTTGGTGCATGCACAGTCGGAATATGCAAAAAAATAATGCGACGAATTAAAGTAACGTGTTTGCAAGCAGCAATAACAATTTTTCTACTACATTTTCTAGCTTTGAAATACTTGTTCTGCAGTCAGGCAGAATCGTTCTTCTTTATTTTGATAAATATTGAGAAACCATCGAAGAATACTGTTTTTTTTTCTCGCGTCAGATAGTTTGCGATTGAAAAAAAAACGTCTCAAATTTGAGAAATACAGCATCGTTTCTTAGGAAAAAATCGTAAATTTAGGCGCAGTCAGTATTTCTCGCTGACACATTCATCGCGCGCTCAATGACGATAAAATCATTGCATCAATCTCCATAAGAAACTGGATTAGATTGTCTAGATCTTAATATCAATTTTTCTCGAAGACGATGCCGCGGTAGTTACGAAAATTTGGAAGTTGAATATCCATCTGACGTATTTTCGTCTTAAATATGAACAGAGTCCTTTGGCATTGATCAAGCGAAGTGTACGACTCGCCTTGACAATGAGAAAGGAACATTCCAGCTTGATTGGAACATTCCAGCTTTATTGGAACATCCAGCATTTTCGAAAAGAACATTCCAGCTTTATTGGAACATCCAGCATTTTCGAAAAAAACATTCCAGCTTTATTGGAACATCCAGCATTTTCGAAAAGAACATTCCAGCTTTATTGGAACATCCAGCATTTTCGAAAAAAACATTCCAGCTTTATTGGAACATCCAGCATTTTCGAAAAGAACATTCCAGCTTTATTGAAACATCCAGCATTTTCGAAAAGAACATTCCAGCTTTATTGGAACATCCAGCATGTTCGAAAAGAACATTCCAGCTTTGTTGGAACATCCAGCATTTGTTAAAGAAAAATTCCAGCTTTGTTCGAGCAGTAAATGAACTATCGTGTAAATGAACTATCAATAAGAAAGAATGGTCCAGGGTACTCACGATTTGCAGTATCGATGTTTTCTCGTTCCGGCAATCATGATTCCCACCATCGGCAAGCAGATTTTCAAACAAAAAAAACTCAATACCCCGTAGCTTCACAGTGCACTGTCCACGTTGAATTAAAAAAAAAAAGCGTTATACGGCAACAAAAAAAAAACAAGTCGCGAAAAAACAAAGATTCGTCTCTGATCGTAGGTCAGTACGAAAGGTCACTGGATGTTATCACGAGGTTCTCGAACTTGCTGCAAATCCTTAACCGTCCCGCAGCGTCCTCGACCTTTGTCCCTCAACTTTCTCCCTTTCTCGCGTGTCCTTGAACCGAGACGACCTTGCCTCTCGTCACGATATTTTGCCCGTGAACCTATCAAAACCGTACGTTTATCGGCTTGAAGGTCTTCAACGTGGACTTTTCCCCGCGAACTTTGTCGTAAACGCGATGACGTTGCTCGCGAATGACAAGACTCGAGCTTGCGGCACTCCGAGTGTCGACGAGCAAAAGAAAGATTAATGGCAAGTTAGAGAGGACGAGAGAGAAACAAAAACAAAAAACAAAAAAAAAGGAAAATACAGTAACGTTGTTGAATAATAACGTAGCCGAAGAACTGCTTGATGCGCCGTTGGATCTTGCTCGTGCAAGAGTGGGCGTACGAATCCACTCGCGACGAGGGATACAGTACGAAGTTACAAAGCTCCCGAGACTCCTTCACCAACGAAGAGGAAGAGACGCGCAGAGAGACGCGAAGGACTTGGGACGAGCGGTGAACGGATGATGATGACGAGGAGGACGAAGCCGACGACCACGACGACGACTACTCCTCCGTAAGTGCGGGTACAGGGAAAGGCGGCGATGGTTTAGCGGAGTGCAGAGAGAGAGGAGTAGGTACCTCGCAGAGTGGAGCACAACGCCGTAATGACATGGTCTAGGAGATGCCGGTCAGTTTTGTAATAGGTCCCGGTAAAAAGTGAATTTTCCAAGGTGGGGAAACGGCCCCGGAGCCAATCGGACGATGATCCAACGTACCATGAGCCAACGCCGAGACCCAATCAGAGCGCGACATTCCGGAGCGAATCTTCACCGGATATCCTCTCCTCCTGTGCCGATCTGTCGCTGATATATACTTCGCGATCCTTTTCGTTCGGCAAGAAAAAAAAAAACGCCTCGAAAACGATATCGCGCTTCGTCTTTATTTATTGATCTGCGTTGGTCCGGTTGTTTTTTTTTTCTCGCGGCTTATCGTGATTTAATACGTTTTGCGCGCCATACACACTGACAGAAAAATTCTTTTGATATTAACTAGATGCGTCTATTGGATTTTTTTAAATTTGTATTAACTAGATTTTTCGTGAAATCAAATTTACTTCCTATTGCGTCCCATTATTAAAATTATTTATTTATTAAAATCAAGATTTGTTCAATATCGTCTGATAACTAAATATTTATTTATTCCTAATAAATCTGTGATTTGGTTTCATCTGGTAGTAGAGGAAAGGTGTACCGGTTGATCCAATGGGGTAAGATGATCATTTTCAATTGCGGCGAAACTGCTAACGTTATCTAGTGCTATTCTTTGGTAAAAGATAGGCCTCGGCATCCCCCCGTATTAGTTAGTTCATGATGGCGGTGTGAGCGACGCACTTGTTTGGATGGAAAAAAAATAAAAATTCTGAGCTGTTGATCTAAGGTGAGGATGACTCCAAGCTTAGGTAACTTTTATTGTATACTGTCAGCTGCAATCATTGTTGTGTTTGTGGCTTTATCATATGCTCAATTTAGTTTTTTGGTTGGCGTGGTAACAGTGGAATACTTATACGTTTTGTTACCGAGCAATAAATGAAAAAGTTGAGTTTGAGACAAGATGATTCCCTTCTAGGTGTACAAGATGATCCCTAGGGATCAAGCAAATAACGTCCCTACTTTATTTTTGTTAAAGGTGATGCAGCGCAATTACAAAAGTTAGTTTGTTTTTAAATAAATAATTTAAATTAAATTTAAATAAATCAATAAATTAGTAAGAAATAATAAATAAAAAATAAATTAATAATAATTGAATTAATAAAAATTAATGTAAATAAAATAAATAATAAATTGAAATAAATGTAAGTTGGCTTATTTTTTTTTTTAGATTGTACGATGAAGAATTTTTTTTCAACATTTGATGTTGGTTATGAAAGTTTATTGTCTTAATTATATAAAAAGATTGTCTATGTATGTTCAAACTACATTAATAATGTATAATTGATAACACAAATAATAATTCATATATCTAAGTGATTTACGACTAGCTGTAGAAAACTGATTTAGTTTAATTCTAGTTCAGTGAGATAAAACTTATAATATTTATTTATGCAAATTTTTGTCTATATTTACCTAATTTCTCCAAAATAAAAAAAAAATCCCAAAATAGGGGCAAGATGATCCGGGGGATCATCTTGTCCGTACCCTAGGGATCATCTTGAACATCGGGGTGTCCAAGATGATCCTTTCGGATAGATGATCCGAAAATTCAACGATTTTCCAGAATTGAAAAAAACTCAGGTTGAAAAATGTATTCATAGGGCTAATGGGGATTTTAAAGTAGTATGTAGTACCAAGGACAAATACATAGATAAATCGTCCACGGACAACGTGGTCACCGATTTTGAAAAAGCAATTAAAAAAAACGCGTTTAACGTTTTAGGTCGGATTTATTCGTGGATAAAATGTACTTGAAAGGCCCTCATTAAAAGAGGCTGCACTTCAAAGCTCCATACCTGCGACCTTACTAAAAATATAAAATTAATGTAACGACCAAAAGCCTAATTCAATTTGCCGGTTGTCACTTTGATAAAACGGCGTGACGATTCGGCTATCGAAATCCCGTGCGGAAATTAAGTTCGAGCTTTGATCGGGCCCATCTTAATGTTCCCTAACTTCATTAAGGCCCTAATCTGGAAGTCTCACATGGGCCATCAATGGCCGGTCACACTTTGCTACCGAGGGCCATTGAAGGCAAAATAACCGGGGCCTTTAAAAATTGCCTATACGGTGCTTCATAAAAATTATTGCAGCCATATGCGTACGTGTGTGTGTGTGTGCACTGTGAAAAAGAAATGTGTTATTTCAATACATTTGAGGCTTAGAATTCTGTCGCATATTTTGACACGTTTGATCCCGCGCGTTGTTCCAATAAACGCACTGCATGCATCTTGGTTCAAGACATCACAGCTCGTCTACTAAACGCATAGTTTAATTATTATATTTGATCGATCTCGATAATTATTATGCCACAAATTCTTTATTCAAGCAATTTATACTGATTTGCCCCTATAATAGCAAAGTCTAGTACTATTGGGAAAATCGCTACTAGGGAATCTACAACTACACTCCTTAAAAGCCCTTACTTGGTTTCCGTACTTGGACCATAGTTTTAGTCAACCTACCTACCCTACCATTCTCTAATAGAGGCCCCGCTTCGGCTCGTTTACGGAAAACTCTATCATGGAATCCACAAACGATCCCTTGAAGGCCCCGAATTATATTAGGGATGCCCTGTCAATTTTCGACACGAGTAGTTTAATTATCATATTTGATCGATCTCGATAATTATTATGCCACAAATTCTTTATTCAAGCAATTTATACTGGTTTGCCCCTATAATAGCAAAGTCTAGTACTATTGGGAAAATCGCTACTAGGGAATCTACAACTACACCCCTTAAAGGCCCTTGCTTGGTTTCCGTACTTGGACCATAGTTTTAGTCAACCTACCTACCCTACCATTCTCTAATAGAGGCCCCGATTCGGCTCTTTTACGGAAAACCCTATTATGGAATCCACAAACAATCCCTTGAAGGCCCCGAATTGTATTAGGGATGCCCTGTCAATTTTCGACACGAGTAGTTTAATTATCATATTTGATCGTTCTCGATAATTATTATGCCACAAATTCTTTATTCAAGCAATTTATACTGATTTGCCACTATAATAGCAAAGTCTAGTACTATTGGGAAAATCGCTACTAGGGAATCTACAACTATACCCCTTAAAGACCCTTACTTGGTCTGCGTACTTGGACCATAGTTTTAGTCAACCTATCTACCCTACCATTCCCTATTAGGGGCCCGGTCCGACTCTGTTATAAAAAAAAAAACCCCTACTATGGAATCCATAAATAATCCATTGAAGGCCCCGAATTGTGTTTGGTATACCCTGCCAATTTTCCGGACGGGAAATTAATAAATATTTCTGTATTTTCTCACCCCTCGGATGAAATAGGTTACCACTTTGAAAGAGTTTTATTCAAAATCGTTTTTGCATAACGTCGCTACCATATAAATTCTTTGTGAACGTGTATTTACAACTACAGTTCCGATCCCACGACAAGTTCCACGCTCCCGTAGAGTTGGAACATTTTCCATCTCTCTCTCTCTCTCTCTCTCTCTGTCTTTATCTCTTCCCCCTCGGTCTCTTTCGTTGTTTTCTTCTTTCAGCCGGATCCACGTCAGTCCGAGAATTCAAGATCGGTGGAGAGGATCGGTTATTCGTGAATCCGTTGCGTTGCTCGATCGACAGGCTGCCATTACATTGTAGACGAGGCGCGCTGTTCCTCAAACTACCTCAAGAGATACAGAAATAGATGGTAACACGTACACCGGGCTGTTGGTGAACATACGAATGAACGGGGGAAGGAGGGGGGGGGGGGGGGGTACTCTCGCGCACGGGCACCGAGAAAATGTTGCTGTTGTTTGTGAACGTAATGCGCGCGCGCGAGAGAGCCTTCCTCGCTGTTTGTGATGCCGCTGTGCGAGATCGGTAAACGCCCGGAGGATTTCCGGGTCTCCATGCGTCTGTGTAACGGTGAACGCGAAGAAATTGTGCATAGGGAAAAAAGGTTCCGGGACTTGAGGGAAACTTTGGCGGGATTCCGGTCTTTTTCTCTCTTTCCCCCTCTCTCTCTCTCTCTCTCTCTCTCTCTCTCTCTCTTTCTCTCTCTCTCGTTACACGCGAAACGCGAAAGCTCTCTTATATACCCGCGAACGCAGTCAATTCATCCTTTGGCTATAGTTCATCGTGATCATCCGGGCGCCTAGTTTTCTTTTTTTATTCCCAGATCATCTCTGCCTCCGGTGGAGAACGATAGCGAGCTCGATTCCCACAGGGATATATATATTCGCGAGAAAATCTCGCCGTGAACCACGCCAGGATTTCCTTCAGAGAGAGATACAGCGAAGCTTGTATAGGTGTGCCAAACATGAATCATGAAACAGCACAAATTTAATACCCTGTACATGTACAGACGTACAAGTTTACTTGTAAATTTTTGTACGCGTGTGTACAAATGCGAAAAGTTGATTATGAAGCCGCTCGGCTTTGAGAAATGTCCTCATATTAGTCAACTGGCCCTATCAACGATCCTCCTGTCCTTAAAATCAACGATTGACTTGAGCAAATTTGCAGGACCTCGGATCAACCAGCTGTGGATGATAGCCAACGTTCACATTGCTATAACGGGTTCGAAATATTGCTTTGCTGTATTTATGTATTCATGTGGATATGGCTGCAAGGGCAATGACACAAGCGAAAATAGACGACAAAGAGGCGTCAGCGTTGCAGTGTCATCGTTATCATTCGATCGGAGGTCGATATTCTGTACACGGGAATCGATTCCGAGTCATTGGTTCGGATGCATATGAGGGCTCGACTATTCGAAGCAAACGGGGAACTTGTAGAAACAACAAATGATTCATTAGATGAGTAGAAACGATAAAGCTAGTTACGTTGTAGTGAATTGTTTTGAATTTTCTAATTTTCAGAGAGTAAACGTCCCTTCGGGAAATGTTAGCCGAATCGGCAAGTTTGTGGTTCGTTTTACTTGTGCTAACCTGCGAGGTGGGTAAATTAAGTAATGAGACTGAATTTTTTTCAATTTTTTTATTTCGATAGAATTATAATTCAGTAGTGTCTCTCTCAAAATAACTTTCTTGGGAAGCCACACACCGCTGCAGACGATTCTTCCAATCCTCATAGCATTGCTGGAATAGCCTTCGGCTGCTCGGTTACAGCCGTTTGAATGTTTTCGAATTTCTCAAAATGACGTCCCTCGAGGTGATTTTTCATTCTCCGGAATAGAAAAAAGTCACAAGGACTCAAGTCAGGTGGTCAAAACTCGTTTATTGAAACTACTCGGTGATAGCAATTTTTCTCATCCCCAATTCATTGGTCAAAATCTGATGAACGATGGCGTGAATCAAATTCAACTCTTCCCCGATCGTTCTAACTGTCAACTGATGATCTGAACGCACAAGAACCCGGATTCTGTCGACACTTTCATCGGTGCTTGAAGATGAAGACCTTCCGCTGCGTGGTTTATCTTCAATCGACTCTCTTCCTTCTGAAAATGCCTTAATGCCTTAGGCTCCTCTAGAGGCAAAAAAACGGAATATTTTGTGATTTTTTTGTGGCGAAACCATAAAATAAATCGGAATTACAAAATAGGGGTTTTATTATACACGTAATTGACTATAAAAAATTATTTTTTCACAGCGATACATGTCAAAATGGCGCCTGTGCAGCATTTTTCCGATGACGTCAATTTCTGGAAGGTCAACGGCCGGACCAACAGCTCCTACATATAATTTTTGAGTTATGATGAGACACTAAAGTTTTTTCGATTATATATAAGAACAGCTATAAAAGTACGTAGGATTTTTTGATATATTGTTCTTTGTCAAAATGGGGCATTTCTAAAACAAAGAGTATAAAATGCTATGAGAAAATCGTCAGAAAATTGTTTATAAAAAAGGAACTATGCAATATAATTTAAAAAATCCTACGTAGTGCCTCAGAAAATGTAATTCTAAATATACCGTTAAAATTTCAAGTGAATCGGTTGAAATTTGTTTGAGTTATGAGTTCGGCCAACTTTAAAAATGGAATGTTGAGATAAACGCGTTTAAAGTTAGTAGAAAGTCACGACACAAATCAAGAGGGGTTGCGCTAGAATACGAAAATCGAGTACTTAGAGATTTTTCAGACCCATAATATTTTGGAATATAATTTTATAGGTATTAAGGTACATTTTTAACAAAACGACCGAAAAACCTGGGCCCTTGACAAAACACTGTCTCCGTAAGCCTGCTGAAGTTTTGCAAAAGTTTCCGTTGCACTGTGCCCAAGTCTGAAGCAAAACCTGAAAACAGGTTTTGCTTCAGTCTTTCCGTTGCTCGAAATTGATATCACTCATTTTAAGAACGCACTAGAAAAAACTGTTTCACAAAAAAAAATCGCTACGGACAACCAAATGACTCTAGCGAGTTGATACTTGCACTGAAGGCGTATCACATGTTCACCTACTGCCCCTCCAAGTCCCGCGTCCCGAGTGTTGCCAGATCGAACGCGTTGTCAGTCTCATTACTTAATTTACACACCTCGTAGCTCGATAACACGATTCCTATTTTATTTTTCGTTAAAAACACGCCACTGTTGCATCAGATCTACGTCCATTTTGGACCTGATTTGGATCTGGTAGTTCGTAGTTTGGTTTTGATGCAAAAGAAAATAGCTTCGAGTGTGACAGTGTTGTATAAGACTTTTTTATTCCAACTTTTGTTAGATTGAAACTAAGAAAGAAGAAGAAAATCGGACCCAAAAGAACCAATTTAGTGCTTGGTAAGATCAGACCCTACAGGATCAGGTTAGTATCTGTGCACTAGTATTAGTGTCAACTATAGTGTCCGGTTTTTGTCAATGTGGAAGAAATGCCCTTGCTCAATTGTAAATTGGAACGTGGCGTATCGCAGTAGAGAGTTTCACGGTCGTCCAATGATGTTCTCATCTCCAAGGACACTTGACCTATGCATACAGTCACGCAGCTTCCCTTGAATTATCACTGGACCATCGTGGGTCCAGTGCTCGTGAACGCGTCCACTATAATAAAGATCTATATTGGACTCGTCATTAATAATCTCGCCTCCCCCCCCTCCCCTGTACCATTATTCACCTGGAATAATAACGTTGAGTAGGTGACTAGGGTTTCAAAGAACTTGAGGAAAAAGTTTCGGACCCCTGAGCGCAATGGTTCCCGCAGAGTCTTGCGCTGCCTGATGTTGCGGATCACGCTGACAACGAATGCTGAACGTACGCTTTGCGCGGCTCGTCCTTGGCAAGTGCATCGTCTCTCCTCCTCTCCCATTCGCGAACGCCCCGTGACGTTTGAGATTTAAAAACGTCGGTGGGTCTTGTGCGGTGAGAATTGTGCGGATAATTCCGAGCGATAGGTTTATGGACTCCTGCGGGGTCTCGAGACTCGGGGCACCCTACCAGGAGATCCACGAGCCTCGCTTCACCACCGCTCTGTCACTCGTGAACATCCTTAATCCTTTCTACGCGACAGTGAAAAAATCATTCGTCTGTTTTCATTTTTTCTTGCGGCCCAAGAAAAGCCTGCAAAATTCCAGGCTATTGGGTTCACTGTTGGAGAGGCGGTTTTTTTTTTTGTCTTTTTGAAAGATGACAATTAACTGACAAACGGTACAGGAACCAGAAGAAAATTCTTTTTGTTTTTGATATTTTTTCAAGGTCTGCTAGCGACTGTGGGATAATTACTTCAGGAATTCACTTTATTTTTAGTATATGGTTGGGACCAGTAGTTTCAAAATGATATCTCAAAAAAAATGTGCGAAAAATTCAATTAATTTATAGCCTCGTTCGCAGAAGACTGGTGTGAAACGAAAAACCAAACCTACCTGTGCAAAAATTTGTTGGAGAGTCCCAAGATCCTACCATATATCTATAGGGATTTGATGGGCAAGGCGCACGTAGGCAGTCCACATTGGAATCCAAGTTGATTTCGCTCGATTTTGCGATCAACGTCGATTGAGAAAAAACTCGGTGTGGCGAAGCATAATCTGCACGCTTCTTGAGCGTTTCCATCCGTGGTGATAATATGTCAAAGTGCAGTAAAATAAATAACAACCCGAGTCTAAATTCATAACCTCCTTTAAATGCTTGCAGGACCTATTTCTTTTGTAATGCGCAAGCCGCCAGCCTCAGTTGAACCTACCAAACCCCATTTTTCGAGTTCAGTGCCATGAAAAAACCTGCATTTGGTTGAGTGTAGCCTCTGTTAGTCCTCCTAAACCTTCTTTCGACCCCCAGTTTCAGTGAAACGTGCAGAACACAGGTCTCCTCGACCTGCTTTCGTTCTCAAGTCCGTTGCCTCGACCCCGCCTAACTTGCTCTGAGCCCAAATTCGATATCTCCTTCATCAACACACCATTGTGGCCTGATCGATAACCCGTTCGATGACGAAATAAATACGTTTTCGGTGAATAGAGGGTCCGGAGGGTCTACAGTGCGCCTACAGTAGGCTGAATGGAGGGTCCAGAGGGTCTACAGTGTACCTACAGTAGGCCGAAGGGGGGAAGCCAGTAGGTTCTGCGGGAGCACTCGAAGTAGAGGTCCACCTGGGGTTTCGCAGGTTCAGTTGCGCTCTGCATTGGCCTCCTTTGAGTGACAATGTCCAGGTTGCGCTACTCGGCAGGTTCATCGGAGGCCCTCACGTATTGGTATTCCAAACATTGTACTCTCGTTTAGGTACCCGATAATCCACTATCGTCGATCTCATTGCCGATTTTACGAGTTGAACGCGGCTCGAAAATTTTAACTCGGGAAACGATACAGTGAATTTTCGGTGATGTGATTAAAATCGATGTCTTTTCAAAAGATATACTGGTATAAGCGTTTTTTACTTCTTTAATGTAAGATTTATACTTGTTTGCGATCTACTCATTTTGTATGTCTATATATTTTGTTTGGAGAATTCAACGCACAGAATGTAGTGGAATCCATCGAGAATCGTATTGGATTCCGTTTGATAATGTGGGAATCCTTTAGGATTCAAATTTTATTCTTACATTGGATCCCAATGGACAATCCCGATTAGAACCCAATGTTCCAGCGTCACATTTTAGTATAGGGGTCTTGCCGACCCCTGCCCTATACTAAATATTCCGGATACTTTAGAAATTTTTTATTGAGATCCAGAGAAAATAAACTGCAAATATCAATTACAGCAAGCAGGTTGTTATTGTTTCTTAAAAATAATGTGGCTCATAAGAACACATATTATTGGTTTTTATATTTATTTTTCTCTTAAAAATATACTTTACATAGGTTCTCAATGTGAAAAATTACACCTCCGGTCTTGGGCCCGTTTTTTATAGTTTGGTTCTCTCGAGGAACAACATATGCGAAGAGTGTCTTCAAGATGGGCGTCCGTTAACCTTGAACGATATTTATTTTTCAAAAAATGTATTTTTGTGAAAGATGCTTCACGTGTATATGTCGATCCAAACATAGTTGCCAGGTTAAGAGCCCGTTTTTTTGCAATTTGCATACTTTTCTGAAACATGTTTACCCCAAAATTCTTCAGTGGGTGTAGATTTGTACATTTGCAGGGAAACATCTTCCTGCAAGTCAATTATTTCTTCCGAACTGTTTTTGTTTCAACTTTAGCTCGGTTTTAGACGTCAAGTTAAAACTTGACGCCTTTAGAATCGCACACAGAACGAGTTAATTAAAGTTTTTAAATGATTTTTTGGCGGTTCAGTTTTCTATCGCTGTTATAGGGTTCCGATGCGATGACCCATTGGATCCCTATCAAGAAATAGGGACAAGTATGAGAATCCAATTCGATCCCTACGGCAATTTCTGCACGGGTATTCACGAATTACTTCGTATCACGTATCATCCGACAGGGGATGTTTCCCCGATATGTGTAGTCATTAAAATATTTTCGTTAAATGATAAAGACATTTTTGAAAATAATTACACGAATCTCGTATCGAAAATGGTATAAATCGTACCAATAAATTCACAATTAATATCCGAAAATTCCGCCCGGTTTCTTGGGATTTCTTTCCAGTATAGCCTCACAACAAAGAAAGCAGTCCATGCACTTTTAACACATATCCACGTCCGGTCCATTGCACATTGTATATATCGCGAAGCATTGCAGGCAGGACTCGCCGTGCAAATACGTATATATTTCATCGCCTTTAGAAGGATAGGTGGATGGTACCAGAGCGGTTCGATAAAGCTTAGGGGTCAAGGTATGGAAAATCGAGTAGCATTATCTCATAATATTCGAGACTGAAAAGGAAGCGAAAGAAAGAAGGGGGGGGTGTGTAGGAAACGTAGAGTGAACTGAAAGAGGGAGAAAGAAGTAAGGAGGTGAGGACTTAAGAATAAAGGTAGGAATAAGTTCGCTGTATCTTTCTCTCTTCCCCCCTTATTCTAAAGTCGTAGAAGCAAATGCAGATAAAAATTTGCTTCGAGAGCGTGGCGCACGGAATCACGTTCGGCGTGCAGGCTCACTCGACTATAAATAGTAAATGCCTACCAATCGCTGTCAGATGAGTGGAGATTCCATTGGCCTATGCTCTCCTTCCATTAAGTCGAAGGATATCTTCTCGCTTTCCTCGCCCTGCAACAGCAGCCAAGATTTCAGTACACCACTCTATATACATGTGTGCATCTAAATATATATATGTCTGTATTTTCACATGGGTATAGCAGTAAACTAGAATATATATGGAATGAGCATAGATGCCCTGTCTATTCCTTTGTTTCCCGTCTGCATCGATGCAGAGCAGTTAAAAACGAGTTGGTGGTAATTTGAATCGCCAATCCACACTGACAGAAAAATTCTTTTGATATTAACTAGATGTGTCTATTTGATTTTTTATTTGATTTGAATTAACTAGATTTTTCGGGAAATCAATTTTTTCATATTGCATTTCATTATTAAAATTATTTATTTTAAATATATTTTTTTATTCGAATCAAGATCTATTTGAGGGGTTACGTGGGTTTGAAAATTTCAAAAAATCCATTTTTTTTAATTTCATTAATCTAATAGTACAATATGTCTAGAATATTCTCCCAAAGTTTTAAGTCAATCGGAGTAAAAGTCTAGGAGAGAGAGCCTTTGGGAATTTCCCCCGTTGGGAAAGACCGGCCGGGAGCGACGCAGGTATACGCATTTTTCGCAAAACACTATTTTTGAAGTCGGTGGACACGATTTATCAAAAACTAATGCACCGATCTTATTGAAATTTTGCACTCTTCTTCAAAATAACATTGACTAGTGATTGAACGAAGGTTTTTTTTCGATTACAAGTAATTTTACAAGCCTGTACGTAGTGTAAATTGTAGTAAAAATTGAACTATTTTGCATACAACTCTGCCAAAAATTCAAATTTCAATTTTTTTTAAAATCCTTCGTTCAATCGCAAGCTATACTTATCTACTAACAGAAAAAAATTGGCTTTTCAATTTCAGATAAAGCTATCATGAGTTATCCTGACCACCACGAGGACACTTTTTTTTGAGAGGTCTCCGGAAACCAGGTCCCACCGCCTGAATTTCCCAAATTTTTTAATAACATTTTTTTTTAATATTGTTGAAATGTTGCTCTTTTATGTGCTTAACATTTTGAATAAAATAATTTATATATTATATTTAAAAAAAATAGAGAAAACGTGCTTTTTTGCCTTCGAAACCCACGTGGGCCCTTAATATCGTCTAATAACTAAATGTTTTATTTATTTCTAATAAATCTGTGCTTTGGTTTCATCTGGTCGTACGACTCAGTCTCTCAAAAATCTCATGGCTTTGTTTTCATTAGAAAACTGTTGTAACATTCTGCAGTTGAGGAAAAGGTTTAGTCTTTCTATACATAAATAGTCGCACCTGTTAATAAAAGGCACAACGATACCTTTCTTTTTTTTCAAATAACAACCTTGTTAGTGAAAAGAAAGAAAAATAATTAAACTTTTTTTCACCGCACTTTTATGTCATCAACCTATGTTCTTTTCTCGTATTCATGCGATAAATCGTGTTTTATCTTTATTTATTTAATTTAAATCTAATCTTTATTCATTTAATTTAAATATATATAATATAAAAAAAATAGCTTGAACAAAAAAAAATTGAAACAAATAGAGTCGTAGTAGGAAAAAACCTATTCTTAAAGCTTAAGTTAAATATTGTTTTTAGCAGTGCAGCCTGGCCACCTCGTTGCCCAGAATAAAAATAATTTCCGGACTATATTGATCAACGGGTCCATGTCCATTTGCGAAAAGCCACCTAAAGCTGGGATTTAGTGGACAAGCGGATTTTCTTCACATTCAATGTTATCGGGTAGAGATTGGCAGGTGTCGAGTACGCAGTCATAAATTCGGATCGGAGGAAAAAAAAATTGATTCTCCGCGAATAAAGTACGGAGTGAAAATGGACAAGCTGCTGCGGATGAACGGCTCCTCCTGGATCGTGATGTGAGCAAACATTGCGGTCCAAATTAATGAGCTGGTCCAAATTATCACCAACTCGCTTGTACATAGTTATAGATAGCGATAGAAGTTCTCGCCGCATCCGCTTCCGCAGAGAGGTATACAGTGTGCTCGATCTCGTGAAACGCTCGCTCCGCGTTTTCGCCCGCTCTATCGGTCCATGGTCCATAAAGCTCCCCTTTCCCGATCGCGTCGCAAGAAGAGAGAAAGAGAGATTCTTACAAATGCGATTCTTGCGAATCTCTCTCTCTCTCTCTCTTTCTCTCTCTCTCTCTCTCTCTCTCTCTCTCTCTATTTCTCTCTTACCGGTAAACTCTGTTGAGGGGATGCGATACGATGCGGCGTGTCGATTCCGCAGAGATCCGTGGGAGAACTCGACCAATTTCATGGCCGTTTACTGTCACGGTCCGAGCCACGGTTCTTTGTTCTTTTCTTCTTCGTGGCACCGTACTAATTGTATTAGTACCAAAGGCACTAGCGCAGGAGGGTTGAAGACTCGGAGAAGGCTCAAGTTGTGATACACGCAGATCGAAAACTCTTCTCAGGGCTGCGCACGCTGCAGATGATCGATAGACGTAGAATGTCGGGCTGCCCTCGATGGGCCTACACTGCAAATATAAGTGTGATGTTTCGACACAGCTACATGTGATATTGCGTTGTGGTAATTTTTTACACATTTCCGATTGTGTAATTGTGGAATTCGCTTCATGCGTTTCGTATTACTTGTCAAGTTTTACTGCAAACTTGGGCACAGTGCAACGGAAACTTTTGCAAAACTTCAGCAGTCCTACGGAGACAGTGTTTTTTCAAA
Source organism: Ophion ventricosus (assembly GCA_963932345.1). Lineage (NCBI taxonomy): Eukaryota > Metazoa > Arthropoda > Insecta > Hymenoptera > Ichneumonidae > Ophion > Ophion ventricosus. The sequence continues at coordinate 4,147,115 of OZ010714.1, read as the reverse complement.
GATCCAGGTTTTTCGGTGGTTTAAGATATTTTCAGAAGGAAGAGGTTCGATTGAAGATGAACCACGCAGCGGAAGGCCTTCACCTTCGAGAACCAATGAAAATTTCGACAGATTTCGGGATCTTGTGCGTTCAGATCATCAGTTGACAGTCAGAATGAATGGGGAAGAGTTGAAATTCACTCACACCACTGTCCATCAGATTTTGATCAATGAATTGGGGATGAAAAAAATTGCTCTCACACGGCAATTCCAATAAACAAGTTTTTGGCTAGTAAAAACATTCCTGTGGCTCCTCAGCCTCCTTATTCGCCGGAGCAACATTTCAACAATATTTTAAAAAAATTTCATCTACAAATTTGGGAAATTCAGCCGGTGGGCCCTGGTTTCCGGAGACCCCTCAAAAAAAAAAGTTTCCTCGTGGGGGTCAGGATAACTCATGATAGCTTCATCTGAAATTAAAAAACCAAATTTTTTGCTGTTAGTAGATAAATATAGCTCGTGATTGAACGAAGGATTTAAAAAAAAATTAAAATTTGAATTTTCTGGCAGAGTTTTATGCAAAGTAGTTCAATTTTTGGTTCAATTTACACTAAGTATAGCCGTGTAAAGTTAGTTGTAATCGAAAAAAAAACTTTCGTTCAATCACTAGTCAATGCTATTTTGAAGAAGTGTGCAAAATTTCAAGAAGATCGGTGCATTAGTTTTTGAGTAATCGTGTCCACCGACTTCAAAAATAGTGTTTTGAGAAAAATGCGTATACCTGCGTCGCTCCCGGCCGGTCTTTCCCAACAGGGGGAATTCCCAAAGGCTCTCTCTCCTAGACTTTTACTCCGATTTACTTAAAACTTTGGGAGAATATTCTAGACATATTGTACTATTAGATAATAAAATTAAAAAATGGATTTTTTGAAATTTTCAATCCTCCGTTACCCCTTACTTTACACACCTCGTATTAATCCGTATTATAGAACCTTTTATCACTCAATGTTTTTTTTTTGTCAAGCCACTACGGTCGGAAATTTAGGTCGAAAAAAGATTGTCCATTTCCGTCAGGCGTCATTTTATGATTCCTCTTCCAATCCTACGATGCGAACGGCTTTATACATTATATTTTAAGAATCTTTTTGAAATTTTCCTTTCAAGTCAAATGACTGCATGCAATCATGGGGGCCGCAAACCGTGCGAGCAAGGGACATTTTTTACGCCGGCTACAATAAAAGCGCTCCCAGTCGATATATATAGTTATAAAGTTTTTGTCAATATACCTCAATATTTGTACTTTCGAATGAAGCAAACTTCGATGAAATCGGACAAATAGTTTTTGAGATAATAATTCCCGAAAATTACCTATTTTTTTTCCACCGCCTACTCGAATGTCTCCCCTTAAGGCCTTAGGCCACTCTAGGATTTTCCAAAAATGGATTTTTTATGTTAAAGATGTACCTTAGTATCTATAAAATTATATTCCAAAAAATTATGGGTGTGAAAAATCTCTAAGTACTCGATTTTCAAATTCTAGCGCAGATTCTCTTGATTCATGTCGTGACTTTCTACTAACTTTAAACGCGTTTATCTTAAAACTACATTTTTCAAGTCGGCCGGACTCATAACTCAAACAAATTTCAACCGATTCATTTGAAATTTTAACTGTATATTTAGAATTACATTTTCTGAGGGACTACGTAAGATTTTTTTATTATATTGCATAGGTCCTTTTTTATAAACAATTTTCTGACGATTTTCTCATGGCATTTTATACTTTTTATTTTAGAAATGCGCCATTTTGACAAAAAACAATATATCAAAAAAATCCTACGTACTTCTACAGCTATTCTTATATATAATCTAAAAAACTTTAATGTCTCATCGTAACTCAAAAATTATAGGAGCTATTGGTCCGGCCGTTGACCTTCCAGAAATAAAGGCGTCATCGGAAAAATGCTGCACAGTCGGCATTTTGACATGTATCGCTGTGAAAAAATAATTTTGTATAGTCAATTACCTGTATAATAAAACTCCTATTTTGTAATTCCGATTTATTTTATGTTTTCGCTGAAAAAAAAACACAAAATTTGCCTTTTTTGGCCTCTAGAGTGACCTAAGGCCTTAATGCGGATCCACCGTTTACAAATACACACAAAATGTGCTTAATTTTACTGCAACACACATTAAGTGTTTGAAAATGCAGATCAAATAAATTTCAATTCTCTATAACAAACAAAAGTGCGTTGTTTTAAGTGGTGTACGTCATTTACACGTGTTAATTCCTAAAATTACACACACCTTGCGTATAACAAATAGCACATGGATTTGCAGTCTATGGACCCATAAATATCTCGTACGGGCCGTGCAAAATTATTACTTAAATTATAGTACACGCACGCCCGTGCAGACGGAAAAAATTTTTTTACCGTACTAATTATCGTGCATTATCGTACGATTATCGTACAATAACGTGCGATAATTAAAACAAATATTATCTTACGATTATCGTTGGGACTTGTGTTCCCAACGTATAATAAAAGCAATCATCGAAGTTTTTGCGCGTTTTTATTTTATTTGATTTTTTTCATTTCTTTCGCCGGTACACTGCGGCCGTTTTTTTTTTTTTGCTTTTTTGCTCTACGCCGTGAGAATTTGACAGAGAATTAATGATGATACTCCGAACTGTGAGGGAACAGCGTATACACGTTTTCGAACGCGCGAGCGCGCTGGGACTAGCGCATTTTTCGTTATTAAAGTTAATGCGGATCCAGTATAGATCGCGCCCGGCCACCATCCTCAGACACGCTGATAATAATCATTATTATTGTTTTTAATCGGACCGATTTGTGTTATATAGTTGCCATTAATGGAATGGATAATACACCGTAGAGAACAAACGAAGGAAGCACTTTCGCGGACGCGCGGCTCATCTTCGGGGCCATTATGTATCTTTTCAAAAGCGAAAGACAAAGAGAGTGCCAGGGAACGGAGAACATGGGGAACGGAACCGGCGAACCGGATACAAGAAAGATCGTATATAGACTCGATAACCGACGTGAACGCTGTATTTATTTATATATATATATATATATATATATATATATATATATATATATATATATTTAAAGGCATTCTCTGTAACATTCTACGTTTCTGACATCTGTTGGTGAACAGGAGTAATGTCGAAACCCGTTAGGAGTTTGGCTTGTAGACTGGGAAAGGTCTTTATTAACGGGTCTGCGTAAGCTTGGAGCCCAAAAAATCGACCGATTTTTAATATTTTTTTCCCGATGAGAGTAATGGGATGGCGAGGTCGGGATTTTACACGCCATTGATACATTGTCTTACGAAGTTTGAGTTTTTCATTAATTCAAATTAATTTAATTTTTGTTTTTAATTCAAAATGATTAATAAACGGTGAAGTTATTATTATTTAAACAATATGCCGCCGTCGCTGCATGGCCAATCGGTGTAGATGGTTTTGCCAACTAGGGTGATTTCAAATGAAAAACTGATAATACGAGGTGTGTAAATTAAGTAATGACACTGATTTTTGTCAATTTTTTCATTCGAATAGAATTACAATTCAATGTTGTCTACCTCAAAATAACTTCCTTGGGAAGCCACAGAACGCTGGAGACGGTTCTTCCAATCCTCATAGCAGTACTGGAACTCGGATACTGGAATAGCCTTCAGTTGGTCGGTTACAGCCGTTTGCAGGTTTTCGAGTGTCCCAAAGTAACGTCTCTTTAGATGATTTTTCAATCTCGGGAAGAGGAAAACGTCACAAGGACTCGAGTCATGCGAATAACGAGGCTGAGGAGCCACAGGAATTTTTTTACTGGCAAAAAACTCGTGTATTGAAATTGACGTGTGACAGCAATTTTTCTCATCCCCAATTCATTGGTCAAAATCTGATGAACGGTGGTGTGAGTCAAATTCAACTCTTTCCTGATCATTCTGCCTGTCAACCGATGATCTGAACGCACAAAAGCCCAAATTCTGTCGACATTTTCATCGGTTCTTAAGGCGGGCAACCACTTTAGATGCTTCAAAAAATATTTTTTTTTATTTCATAAATCTTTAGCAAAATATCTTAAGAATACACTCTGAAAATTTCAAAACGATATTCGGATTCCTTCTAACGTTATGTACATAAATGATAAAGACTCTCCGCTCGACTTCCAAGCGCGCTCAGGTATCCACGAGCGCCCAGTTAGGTAGTTTGTTTGGGTTTTCATAACCCAAATTTGGGTTTACATAACCCAAACAAACCCAAACTCGACCGTTTGGCGATTAGCTCCAAAACATCTCTATTCTGAGTACAAAATAATCGATATAGCGGCATTTCTTGCAGCTATTTTATTCAATTGAGGAAATTCAGCCCTACTCATGGTAGTTGGCAGGCAGAGCTAAGGATATGCCGAGCAAATGGATCAGATGCGCGTGGCTCGGCAAAATAAAAAAAGTTTATTAGAGACAGAAGAAGCTCGAAAAGCTCGTAAAGAGGAAATGCAAGCATCAAATGAGTTGCATGAGGAAGAGGAAGGACTGCTGTATGATTCTGGAATTGCTGATTAATCGGTAAGACACTTTATCATTTGATTAACCACATTTGACTTTGAGTTTTTTCGTTTGTCAAACTTTAAACGTGTTTTTTCTCGAAACGATATTTCTTCAATTTGCGGAAATCATAACTCAAAAACTAATTGATGGATCATCTTCAAATTTGGAACACGTTTACATAATATAATTTATTAAAACATGAACCTAAAAATGGAAAGATTAAATTGTTTGAAACATATTTATTATTGCAAGATGCCGCGAAAAAAATGCTAAAAATCGATCATTTTTTTTCAAACACGTTCCAACATTCAATTCTCGATTTTTTATTCAAAATTTAGGTTCATGTTCTTAAAAAACATCTCAAGAATGTATAAAAATTTTTAGGACTATTTCAGATGCGAATTGCGAGCTGCACAATTCCCGCAAATCGACAACGACGATGAGGACACGCCAAGGGACACAGCGGATTACACCTTAATTAATGCATGAAATAACTTGAAAAAATGACCAGAGATGTATGAAAATATGAATAAATTATTATCAGAGTTGCAGCAATTTCCGTTTTTTTTTTCACAATAAAAAAAAATCCAAAAATTCATCAAATTTTCGGTCTCCTAAAGTGGTTGTCCGCCTTAAAGATGAAGGCCTTCCGTTGCGTGGTTCATCTTCAATCTACTCTCTTCCTTCTGAAAGTGCCTTAAACCACCGAAAAACCTGGGCCCTTCACAAAACACTGACTCTGTAGGGCTTTGCACTGTGCCCGAGTCTGAAGCAAAACCTGATAGCACACCGTTGCTCGAAATTGATGTCACTCATTTTTCGAACGCACTTGAAAAAACTGTACCATTACTTAATTTACACACCTTATAGTTTCGAGAAAAGCGCAAAAGGAAAAAAGGGCAAGTCGCAACGGGACGGTTCGCCGTAAGGCAGTAAGCGATCTTACCCTTCACACAAAACGTCATAATTCCATAAATTTTTCGAACTTTTTATAAAATCTTTGCTGCAAATTAAACTTAACGCCCTAAGCTATAAAACGACCCAATAAAAAATTGTATTTTTGGAATGCAGCTAATTTTTATATTTCCCATAAGAAACTGTCCTCATTGAGCTTAGATTGTTTTTCCCTCCGCCAAAAACGATACAGTGGAACTTATTGAAACGTTGAAATTATATATATCTATGTGTAACGAGAAAATGAGTGTTCTTTATATACAGTACATACATGCGATATACGGATTTTTTGTTTCTTAAAATATTGTTTGGGGCCTCAATGAGAACGAAATTTATGTTGGTGAGATTACGACGAAGAAGCGCGCACACCGCGCACCCAGTGGCTTATTATGCCATTCAGGAAGTTCGAGAATTATCGATAAGCGAGACGCGAAGATAAAAAAAAAAAGAAAAATCTCTCGCACAACGATAGCATCGTCGCCGCGCGGCTGCGAAAGGATTTTCTCGTAATAACGTTGCCGCGGTAATAATTACAATTTAGACGAAGGAAATGTTTCGTGGCACGAGCAGTATGGAGCTGCGGTATCGATCTTCAAGCCACGATCTTCGTCAGCCAGAATATATCATCGATATATTTATATATATATATATATATATATACACATGTATACGAGAAATGTTTTACAGGAGAAAAAGAAAATCGATGTAGTAGTAGATACACCAGAGTTGCACCGTTGCACTATAGCCGTGAGGCATTCCAGTGCACATGATACACGTATACACACCCAGGTATATGTAAGCACCTCCAGTTACGGGGTATATGCTGCCAACTGTGAAATAACCATCATACAACAAAATAAACACATCAATAGATTCGAAATCCCAACAAGTAGTGACTTCGAGTTCAGAATTTCATAGCCCACGGCACTTTTCGAAACTTTCAACACGCACGGTCGCATTTTCGACCAATCCTCGTTCTTCAGGAAGCTTCGCGGAGAGATACCCCACGGTGACGTTTCAGAAAAAACGTTGAAATTATTGCGGGAATCAATTGTGAGAAAACTACGTATCCTATTTCCTTTATTTCTGAAAACTGATTCTAAATTACAAAATATAAATACCATGTATCTGTATTAAGAGGTCTGCATGAGCTTGAAGTTTTTTAAAGACGATTCTTCTAATGCTTTGTTTTATAGCCTAGGATCTTAACTTCAATTTGCAACGAACATTGTGTAAAAATTCCAAAAGTTATGACGATTTTTTATTGATCCTCTCTTCTTTTGCGTTTGTCTCGAAACATTTTTATGAAACGGCACAAGGGGACGTCCATTGAGGCCTTAGGCCACTCTAGGATTTTCCGAAAATCGATTTTTTTGTTGTTGTTAAAAACGTACCTTAGTACCTACAAAATTATATTCCAAAAGATTATGGGTGTGAAGAATCTCTAAGTACTCGATTTTCGAATTCTAGCGCAACCCTTTTTCATTCATGTCGTGACTACCTACTAACTTGAAACGCGTTTATCTCAAAACTACATTTTTCAAGTCGGCCGGACGCATAACGGAAACAAATTTCAACGGATTCACTTGAAATTTTAACTGTATATTTAGAATTACATTTTCTGAGACACTACGTAGGATTTTTTTATTATATTGCATAGTTCCTCTTTTATAAACAATTTTCTGACGATTTTCTCATGGCATTTCGTGCTTTTTGTTTTAGAAATGCGCCACTTTGACAAAAAAGAATATATCAAAAAAATCTTACGTACTTCTATAGCTATTCTTATATATAATCGAAAAAACTTTAGTGTCTCATCATAACTCAAAAATTATAGGAGCTGTTGGTCCGGCAGTTGACCTTCCAGAATCAAAGGCGTCATGGGAAAAATGTTTTATGGTTTCGCTGAAAAAAAATCACAAAATATATTCTTTTTTAGCCTCTAGAGTGGCCTAACGCCTTAATGACGTGAACTCCAAATGGCGGGAGGGAAGGGTCGAGCAAAATTTCACCAAATTTTATTTAGGATGAGGCAAGTGAACGAAAATATCACGTCAACTTTATAATTCAGAATATACACTATTATAACATTTTGTAAGGTACAGGGTGCAAATATGAACACCTTAAATGGCTTAAATCATTCTAGAAGGGAAAATATTCTAAGAAAACAAGAATAATAACACCATTGCAATTGCTTTATTATACTTGGTAACAATCAGACTTATTAAGTATATATATATCATTTGTAATAAACATTTTTTTTAACTCGTGAAATGTCGATATTTCCAGGCTGGTCGGAAAATATGGACAGTCCATATTAACAGTATGAAATAAAAATAATCAAATGTTCTTATTAATCTTCTCATTCTATTCTTAGGCATTAATTTATTGCTTCATTATCTTCTTGATTAATTATAATCAAATATTTTTCTGCTCATCTTAACATATTCTTTGTAGACAAGTTGCCCAGGGATAGAGTAGGAAAGGTGATATCGTAACACTACCTTTTCCTACCCTATTTTTTTTTAAACTAAATAACACTAAATTGAAGCTGTTCTAGTGCACCTCAAACGTAGTATCATTTTTCTCTTCTTCTTTCACAGAAAATAATGTATTTGATAGAACACCCTATCAGTAAGTCTTTATTAGTTCTATGAACATATCGAACAAATGGAGTCATTTAAAAATTATGGTGAAAAGCTCACGTGCGGGGGAGGGGGTGCCACCTTATCTCACCGGGGGGGGGGGGGGGGCGTGGGAGGGTCCAAATTGAAGAAAAAAACACCTCACGTAATTAATGGACGTCCCCTAAGTTGTGTGGCAAAATCTGTTCCCTCGATTAACGTCACAAGATAAAAAAGTTTCTATGAAAAATTGGTTTTTTCTTGCCTGTATCAACTTGAAACTCGGGATAAATACACAAAACAAATAGGAAAAGGTATATTTTAGAAATTTTTAAAACAACCCTTAAGGGGAGCAACTGGTAATGAAGTTTCGCTGGGCCAGATTCCACACAGGCGCAAGCTAGTTGACAATAAAATTCCAGATCAAATCTCGACTCTTCATTAACAAGAAACTGTGTTCAATCGTCTAGATCGTTATTCGTTTTTCTTCTTCTTCTCGAAACTGATGTAGTCTAACCTACGGAAACTTCGAAGTTAAGCCTTCTCGATTGGGCATGTTTCCATCTAAAGAAAATTCACCAAGCTTGGTTGTGTCAATTCCTCAAAGCTAGAGAACACCCCGAGACGAATCAACAACTTTTACAAAACAAATGACGATCCTTCCTCAGTATCTGTCATATATTTCCGATTCCAACCCCCGCGTTAAGCTCGACTTCTCTTTTATTCACCAAATTGATACGTTGATAAATTGTTAAAATCGACACTACAGGCGCGCCCCCGCGTTCACGAAACTCATTATTGTACACATCGCATCGAGGGATATGTGAAGCGAAGATTCACGAGACCCTCTTACCTGGATGGCCCAATGTCACATCGCGACCTCAAGATAATTCAGTGATACGAGATAGGTGCTATCTCGATTTATGGCAAGTATATACCCGAGCAGAAATTTGTTCAGTGTGAAATCCGGATCGGATCAGGCTGCCACAATAGCAAATCCGGGCCGGATCAGGCAAATTTAGTCCGGCCCTGATCAGGGATGTAACGCTTTTGCAAATTCAGGTCCGGATCAGGCACCTTATCAGGCTCTGATCAGGCGCTTTATCAGGCCCGGATCAGGCACCTTACCAGGCTCGGATTAGGCACTATATCTGGCTCGGATCAAGCAACTTATCTGGCCCGGATCAGGTGCCTCATCCAGCCTGAGACATGCGTGTCATCTGGCTCAATCATTTGATTAATTTTTTGTTTAAAAATAGATCAACATTTATTCAATTATTATCGCAGTTACAGGTTATCAAGTTTACCAACGTTATTAAAAATATGAAACATATGAAAACATTTTTTTAAAGTTTAAGTTTTTATTTTACTTGACTTGATCGTTTAGTTATTGTCCCGGTTTTGGCGATGACCGTCCCAATCTTTCCGGCCCAATCTGTCCGGCGCAAATCATGCGTGCCTGATCAGGGCGCCTTATTGATACCTGATAAGGCTTCTATCCGGCGCAAATCAGGCGTGCCTGATCAGGGCGCCTTATTGATCCCTGCTCAGGCCCCTGTGTGGCGCAAATCAGGCGTGCCTGATCAGGGCGCCTTATTGATCCCTGCTCAGGCCCCTGTCTGGCTCAAATCAGGTGTACCTGATCAGGGCGCCTTATTGATCCCTGATCCGGCCCTGATGGATCCTCAGGCAGCCTGATTAGATTTCTCCTCGGGTATCCGTACGACACTTCACGAGAAACGTGTTCTTCTCGGTTCGCCTCCCGCAAAGGCCGAGACACGAAACAGGCTTGTTTTGTTCGTGTGCATCAGCATATTGTGATGTCATTTCACGTCGTCGGGTTGTCGGGTCAGCATCGATGTGGCGCGTATACGTACGTTTTCATCTTCAATTAAGCTTCGACTCGCATCGATGCCCCCGCAGCTTGATCCCTCCGGATGTTTATACGCAGACATATGTGTGTGTGTGTGTGTGTGTGTGTGTATGTGTGTGTAAATCATGTGCGGAAAGATCTCAAGGATTCGCGCCCACGATCGCGGAGAACAATACACGTCTGCTCCCCGCACATCCTTTTATATATTCGTCTTAATATTTGTTTTTTTTTCTCCTTTTTTTCGTCATTCTTTGCCCCTTAACTTTTTTCCTCGGCTCTTGTACATATGCTTGACCACCTTTGCCACAGCGTGAGCCTGTGGGATCTCGCCGCCCATCACCCGCGAGCAAAGAGTATCGCAACGTGGCATGATAACGCGAGTTACATCTGTCCACGCAACGCCCTCATCCCTCTGTTACTTCCCTCGCGAATCCAAGACGAGACATATACCCTCGTATAAAGTAAACGCTCTACGGAATCACTTAAGGCCTTGGGGCCACTCTATAGAGGCAAAAAAAAGGGCATATTTTGTGATTTTTTTTTCCAGCGAAACCATAAAATAAATCGAAATTACAAAATAGGGGTTTTATTATACACGTTATTGACTATACAAAATTATTTTTTCACAGCGATACATGTCAAAATGGCAACTGTGCAGTATTTTTCCGATGACGCCTTTATTTCTGGAAGGTTAAGGGCCGGACCAACAACTCCTATAATTTTTTAGTTATGATGAGACACTAAAGTTTTTTCGATTATATACAAGAATAGGTATAGACGTACGTAGGATTTTTTTGATTTATTGTTTTTTGTCAAAATGGCGCATTTCTAAAACAAAAAGTGTAAAATGCCATGAGAAAATTGTCAGACAATTGTTTATAAAAAAGGAACTATGCAATATAATAAAAAAATCCTACGTAGTGCCTCAGAAAATGTAATCCTAAATATACAGTTAAAATTTCAAGTCAATCGGTTGAAATTTGTTTGAGTTATGAGTCCGGCCGAATTGAAAAATGTAGTTTTGAGATAAACGCGTTTAAAGTTAGTAGAAAGTCACGATTTGAATCAAGAAGGGGTGCGCTAGAATTCGAAAATCGAGTACTTAGACATTTTTCACACCCATAATCTTTTGGAATATAGTTTTATGGGTACTAAGGTACATTTTTAACAAAAAAAAATCGATTTTTGGAAAATCCTACAGTGGCCTAAGGTCTTAATGACTTGTGAATACAACACCCACACTCGTCTATCGTCCACCTACTTACAGGGTGACGGTTGTAAGGTGGTCGTGGCTACACGGAGAAAATTAAATTTTAAAAATTACCGTACAGTAACGGTAACCAGATGACAACCCTAAAACTTCGCTTATTATTACTGAGTAAAACACAGATTTTCACGAAAATAAAATAAAATTTCTTCTTCAGATAGAAAATTTTACCAGATTTTCTAGTAAATTTTCATGTGTAACAAAATACTCAAAACTTAAATTAAAAAAATATATAATATCAGCGAAATTTTACTATGCATTTTATTATTCTATGCCTTTCAAAAATGTCTATAAAAAAGTATCGTCTTTATAACAGTTATTTTAAGATTTATTATAAAATTTAATGAGTGTTATAGGAAAATGTATTGTGCTCTCGGTAAACATTATCGTGCGCGCTACCCTTCTTGTATAGTAAAATTTTAGCTACGTATTTGAAATTTTCTGTAACGTGAGTTAAAAAAAACTTGTCGCATACGAATTATTATGCTTTTCTCACTTGTCACCACATTGAAATATATCACGGTAATTTTTACCGTGAAATTCACGAAAAATATTACTTTTTAATTCTCTCCGTGTAGGAGCCTTGCGCGACAAATTTGCGACCGAGAAAAATACGATTTCCAATGGTTTTTCAAGTCCTCGTTGGACAAAAAAAATATATTATTTTTTGGGATGAGTTGTATTCGAGAGAAAAAATTAAGCATGCTGAGAAAAAAATCATAATTCCATTTTAAGTACAGCGGAATGAAGATAATTAAATTCCTTTTATAATAAATTCTTTAAGAAATCTTAAAATAATCGGAACTCGATTAATCGAGTGGCAGTTTTAGGCAGTTTTCAGAGAAAACGAAGATGCGCTCAGAGCGGAGTTTCAAATCGAAACGCAAAATAAATGAGCTTCGATTGCGTGAAGAAATTTTTTTTTAGCCAAATTGCGATTTTTTTTCTTCTAATTCTGTATCGATGTATTTTTACTCGCTGAACACAAATAATTCACCATTTTTTTCTCCCAAAATCCTCATTTTTTTAAGAAAAATTATCAAGAATGTGGGAAAAAACTTTGCTCGCATTTAGCCGGCGTAATTTAGAGCTTTTGATAAAAATTCAGTGACCTTCGTAATCGGCAGGAAATTTCCCATTAGATAGACTCTACTATGGTTTAAAAGTCGATTTTTTTCGACCATTTTGGCTACTTTTCCGGATTCGCGAAAATTGCGAAATTTCGAATAGCCGTCGATCCTCTTCGAGTCACGGGAACTTATTGGGGGGTTTCCGCAAAGGATTTTGGTAGACTTAAAAAATTCCGCTTGATTCTTCTCGATATCTCAATTAGATTTCCCGTAAAATCGACATGAAAAATGGCCTAAAAGAAGCAAAGAGGTAGTTTACAAGGCGTGTGAATTTACAAGGTGTGTAATTTAATTTCGTTCGATCTTTAAAGTACCCGCTACGTTTAATTTTCAATTTTTTAAATATCGTTTCAATTCAAATTTAATTTCTTCAAGTTTAATTTTAAAAAATTAAAGTTTTCTTTAAATTAAAGTTTAAGTTTTAAAAATTAATTTAACATTTTTTTAATCAAAGTTTAAGTTTAAAAAATAAAATTAGTGTTTTTTAAAAAATTAACGTTTTTAACGTATGTAACGTAATGTAAAAAAAATTAAATTAAAAACTTAAAAATTAAAAAATTAAATTAAAGTTACAAACTTAAAAACTTAAAAATAAAAAAAATTAAATTTAAATTAAATACTTAAAAGTTAAAAAAAGATTAAAGTTTAAGTTTTTTAAATTAATTTAAAGTTTTATAAAAAATTAACGTTTTTAACTTTAATTTTTTTATAAATAAAATAAAATTAAAACGAATTTCGTTAATTCGTTTTACTTTGATTTTAATGTATATTCATTTATTCGTTTTTTTATTCGTTTATTCGTTTTAATTTAACTTTAAATTCGTTTCAATTTAACTTTAATTTCGTCCCCCCTTCAAAGTACCCGCTACGTTCAATTTGATGGTCCTCTTTCCCCATATTTTGTTTCAATTTTCAATTTTTTTTTCCACCCTAGGCTCATAGAGTCGCATACGTGCGAAGACGCGTTGCTCTGCCCAAGGAAAATAAAAAAAAAAAACTGCGTTTAATCGGCCAGGGCACAAAGAGTTCCGCGCAAAGTTTGTCCCGACCACAGACATTTGTACATTCGTTTTTTTTCTCTCTTCTTCCCCTCGTCCACAAGTTTAATGCATTCGCGCTTCCTCGGTGGTCCGGGTAAGACTCTCGTGTGCCCGAGGTGCAAATTATATACTTTTTAATATGACAACAACGTCTCGCTGATAGACAAAGAGACGAAAACGCGCAGCTGGGTTGCATCGCACCGAACAAAAGATAGAATATCGGTAGGGCGCTCTCGAGGACGTCGGAGTTCAGCCGAGACGACCACCAAGCTGACCGCTACGTCGTCGACCATCAACTTCTCCTCGTAGCTCTATAATATCGTTCGTTCCCGCGCGCGAGATGGTGACAAACGGATCGGCGGAAACGTCGAGCGGAACGGGGTTAGTAATTTGCCACGAGAGAGAAAGAGAGAGAGAGAGAGAGAGAGAGAGAGAGAGAGAGAGAGAGAGAGAGAGAGAGAGAGAGAGAGAGAGAGAGAGAGAGAGAGAGAGAGAGAGAGAGAGAGAGAGAGAGAGAGAGAGAGAGAGAGAGAGAGAGAGAGAGAGAGAGAGAGAGAGAGAGAGAGAGAGAGAGAGCGAGAGAGAGAGAGAGATGAATGGCGAAAAGGGATATTGCGCGTCGCCGCCGCAAAATGTCCTTTACTGCCCATTTATTTCCAATCATCCCTCCCCCGCCACCCGCAACAATGCGCGAAAATCGTTTTATATAGAACGCGCGGGTTGTCGCGTTTTCACTTTCAACCCTCCGCGAGACCACATTATTTGCCACAAAATGAGTATTTCTCATCGGTATGAGCCAACGGACCGTTAAATCTTTTGCCCGACCATGCCGCAGATGGAAGCGCCAAACGTGCACTGCCGCTGTGAAACGTTTCGAAATGTCGCCCGATTTTACTTTGCCCTCGAATCCGGACAACGATCATCGCTATTATCGCTGCAATCTCGGCAAAGCGATGAACGAATGGGAAGAAGAAACTTTGAGCCAAACAAGGTCAGATAATACCTCCACCATTCACAAGTTTTTTTTTTATCCAACCCACGACGTACTTTTTCTGTACTTCGTTCGTTGTATTAACTATCATTCTCTTGGGTACTTGGGCATTGATGCCGCAAACTATAAGCCCTTTGTGAAAGGAAATTTCAATCGAGCTGCACATACGCTTCGTTAATTTCCACGGGACAATGGAATTACGGAAATTTGATTACCGAACTTCGTATTAGCATGGAAAATGATTTTAAAGATGCATATAGGGGGTCTGAATTAGGGAGATGTCACACGAAACTACTGCCGGTTTGTTATAGCAGGGTGGGGGGAGCTGCGAGATGCTAAATCCCTGTTATTTGTTGAAAAATGTTGCATTACATGTAGTTATTTGTGGTTACAAGTTGTAAGTTTCAATTTTGGTGTGTACGTTACAATGTTGGTGGGTTTGGGTTTGGGTTTGTTTGGGTCGGCTTTGTTTGGGTTTTGTTTGATTTTGGGGTTATTTGTTTGGATTCGTTTGGGTTTGTTTGGTTTGGATTTGTTTGGTTTGGGTTTGTTTGGTTTGGGTTTGTTTGGTTTGGGTTTGTGAGGTTTGGGTTTGTAAGGTTTGGGTTTGTTTGGTTGGGATTTGTTTGGTTTGGGTTTGTTTGGTTTGGGTTTGTTTGGTTTGGGTTTGTTTGATTTGGGTTTGTGAGGTTTGGGTTTGTTTGGTTTGGGTTTGTGAGGTTTGGGTTTATTTGGTTTGGGTTTGTTTGGTTTGGGTTTGTGAGGTTTGGGTTTGTTTGGTTTGGGTTTGTTTGGGATGGATGGATGGATAGTGAGAATGTGAGAATTTGAGGAGAGAGTGAGAGAGTTAGAGAGTTAGAGAGTGAGAGAAAGAGCAACTCACATAATTTGCATGTACCTTTTTTTATCACCCGAAAAGTCTGATTACATGTTCAATGCCATGACATAGTTGCACTTTGTGTAATATCTATAGATTTTTTTATTGCTTTGTAAAAGTGTGAGAAATGCGTGGCACTATTTTTTTATAGCCATAATCCGTGCAGAAATATTGTCATGGATACAGTCCGATTCGAACGTTGATCCTGGTTTCTAAATCGGGATCCAGTCGGACATCGGATCGGATTCGGGAGCGAAGTGTAACGCTCGCAAATCGTACTCCAGCCAGGATCCTAATCCGGAACTATTAAGGAGTCTAGTCAGAATCTATATAGAAACTTTGCATAGGATCCAGGCTAGAATCCCGAACTTCTCGAATAAGATTTATTTCGATGTCAAATTGGATCCCAGGGATGAATGTAAAAATCACCAGGAGATACCGATCCGTATCAGCTGCAGACGCTGGACGATTTCTGAAGTCAATTGTTCAAGGATCTGAAAAAGATTAGGTCAAAATTGGTGCTACAGTATGACTGTCAAACCTTATATATTTTAATAACAGAATTTCGAAAAACAATTCTTTACATTTAATAAAAATTATCGAAAAAAAACAATATATAGACCTTGGAAGATTTATATTTCCGGGAGAAAAGTGATGCAGGTTATTTATTCTAAGTAATTATATTTTAATTAAATGGAAATCGTTCGAACTAAGAAAATATGTATTTAATTTTCTAAGAAAAATCCATTTAATACGTATTTGAAATATGTATTTCAAATTCTTGCCACCAAGTCTCCGCCTTCTGCTACGTAGTGGGCGCCATCTGGATTCCGATGAGAATACCCCTTCTAGGGAATCCGTATCATATCCCGATCAGGATCTGATCGGAATTTAGATATCCCTAAGAAATTTCTGCACGGGTAGCGGTAACGTATCTACAAGAGCGAGTATTCCAATCGTTTGCATCTAATGTATCTCAACGGCAATTTAAAAGCATCTCGACTGATAAACTATATTCCTGTGGGTGGTACACAAAAAAAAGCGCGTCAAACTGCCAATAAATGATAAACGGTGTTTCTCGCGCAAGATCTCGAGTCAACAAGCGTTTACAATTCGACGCCGTTTCAATGACCAGCGTCGACGCCTGTCTTTTTTCTTTCTTTTTTTTTCAGCGCAGACGTAAGTGTCAAGGCGCGCGGAATGATTTCGAATCGTCGGACACTTCGATCTCGACGAATCGGAGGATCGACGACGGTGAGTTTCCGTTGACCTTCCGCAGCCTCCTGCTAAATCGCGGAGGTCGTATTTGCAATCGCAAGAAATGGAAAATCCGTTGGCACTTTCATTCGACGGATTTCTATCCACTCATAATTACCTAAAACACAATGTACAAAATTTAGGGTTCAACGCCGTATTTCACGATGGTTCGTCATTCGCCGACGTCACACGAATAATCTTTGATCTGATCGAGCAGCATTACGGCAGCATAAAAAATCGCGTCTCATTCGCGGTGGATGATATCAAAAGACGTTGGATCACCACAGGTCGATTAGGTTTTCATGCACGATTTTTCGTGCCAAGATAATAAAAAGATAATAAAAAGAAAGGAATGAACGAATAAGAATTTATCATTCCATTCTTGCTATCATTTCAGAGCAGACGGCACTCATTTCCATCGAGCCAAAGTGGTCAACAAATTGATCGGATATTATCTCATCTCGATGGCGATTTCTATGATCGAGCTGTCCTTCTGGACGAATGGAAAATTGTTTCGTCTCCTTGGCAATCTGATTCTGGAACCGAGGGAGTTAGTATATTATCCTTTACATAGTCTACATACATGTGACAAAAAAAAAGTACGCACTAGTCGAAATTCCTTACCGCACTAAAATTTACATAGCGGACTCAAAAATAAAGGTAATTGAATTTTCCAAGTGGCGTTTGAAAGAGGACAAGTTAACCTTTATTTTGCTTTTTTAGAAAATTCTCTACGATTTTTTTCCGCCCCGGTGCGCACTTTTGAACGTGGCCATTTTTCGGCTATTTTTTGGCCGTCGAAAATTAACGGCAAAGTATGTAGAAAGTTTTTTTTACAAGCACTCGGTTTGTAAGAAAGAGTTTTTGACA
This sequence comes from Ophion ventricosus, assembly GCA_963932345.1. Lineage (NCBI taxonomy): Eukaryota > Metazoa > Arthropoda > Insecta > Hymenoptera > Ichneumonidae > Ophion > Ophion ventricosus. Next base: position 4,129,681 of record OZ010714.1, on the reverse strand, counting down.
AAACTCAGTTTTTTCCATGGGAAACTTAAAAAGGATATCAAAACGTACATTTTTGTTTTTTTAGAAAGTGTCGTACGATTTTTGTTCGCCCCAGTATTGCATTTTTAGCTAAAAAAGACATGTTTCAGAAAAAAGGCGTCATCGAAGAACTATAAGGTTTCAGAGAAAATATTAAGAGGGTAAAAAGTTGCATGGGTTCACACTGGAGTGGTTAGAATTTTTTCAGAATTTTTTGTTGACATTTTTTTTTTACCATTTTTGGTTAGAACTTGATGAGTGGAGAGGCTCCACTTGGGAATTATGGGGTCTAGGACAACATTTTGAGAAAGGAAATCTGTTTACATATTCATTTTTAATTAACAACAATTTTTTTCGAATTTTTTTTCTCATTTTCATTTTTTTATTTTAATTTTCAAAAATAAAAAAAACATCTAGAAAAATTGTAGTTAATTAAAAATGAGAGTGTAAACAAATTCCTTTTCCTAATTGTCCTAGACCCCATAATTCCCAAGTGGAGCCTCTCCGCTCATCAAAGTTCCAACCAAAAATGGTAAAAAAAAATGCCCAAGAAAAATTCTGAAAAAATTCTAGCCTCGCCAGTGTGAACCCATGCAACTGTTTACCCTCTAGACATTTCCCCTGAAACCCTATAGTTCTTCGATGACGCCTTTTTTTCTAAAACATGTCTTTTTTAGCTAAAAATGCAATACTAGGGCGAAAAAAAATCGTACGAGACTTTCTAAAAAATCAAAATGTCGGTTTTGATACCCTTTTTAAGTTTCCTATGGAAAAAAAAACCGAGGAACAAATTTTCCACAAACTTTGCAGTTAATTGTCGACGGCCAAAAAATAGTCGGAAAATGGCCACGTTCAAAAGTGCGCACCGGGGCGCAAAAAAATCGTAGAGAATTTTCTAAAATAGCAAAATAAGGGTAAACTTGTCCTCTTCAAAACGCCACTTGGGAAATTCAATTACCTTTATATTTGAGTCCGCTATGTAAATTTTAGTGCGGTAACAAACGACTAGTACGTACTTTTTTTCGTCCAGTACTGTATATATTCATGACACGACGTTAAAAGTTCATAGGTTTACCTGATAACAAAATTTTCAACGAAGCCAATCAAACAATAATAATCATAACTATGTTAACATCGTTATGATATATAATGCAAAATATAAAATAATATAAAAAACATATATAGTGACGACAATAATAATTATCATCAATATCAATAATATGAATATCATCTCAATGAGAAATATCCTATGTATTATAAATGAGTATTAATATCAATGATATCTCAATGAGAAAAGTAAGAAAGATAACGTGGAGAACGAGCCTCTTCGTTCGAAGGAAGTAGTTTCTAATGACGCTTTACGAGAAAATGAAAATCAATGAAAGCCACGGTTCTAATATCTAAATATGGGACGCGGAAGTTGGAGGGGCGGCAGGTGAACATGCGATACACCTTCAGTACCAGTTTGAACTCTGACAACCAAAGAGTCTTTGGTTGTCAGTAGGGAATTTTTTCGTGGGACAGTTTTTTTCTAGTGCGTTCTAAAAATAAGTGACATAAATTTCGAGCAACGGTGTGCTATCAGGTTTTGCTTCAGACTTGGGCACAGTGCAACGGAAACTTTTGCAAAACTTCAGCAGTCCTACGAAGACAGTGTTTTGTCAAGGGCCCAGGTTTTTCGGTGATTTTAGGCCTTTTCAGATGGAAGAGAGTCGATTGAAGATGAACAACACAGCGGAAGGCCTTCATCTTCAAGAATCGATGAAAATGTCGACAGAATCCGGAATCTTGTGCGTTCGGATCGTCGGTTGACAATCAGAATGATCGGGGAAGAGTTGAATTCGATTCACACCACCGTTCATCAGATTTTGACCAATGAATTGGGGATGAGAAAAATTACTGTCACACAGCAATTTTATTAAACGAGTTTTTGGCCAGTAAAAAACATTCCTGTGGCTCCTCAGCCTCCTTATTCGCCTGACTTGAGTCGTTGTGATTTTTTTTTTCTCTTCCCGAGACAATATCCCGAATTCTGTCGACATTTTCATCGGTTCTTGAAAATGAACACCTTCCGCTGCGTGGTTCATCTTCCATCAAATCTCTTCCTTCTGAAAATGCCTCAAACCACCGAAAAACCTCCCCCCTCGACAAAGCACTTTCTCCATAGGCCTGCTGAACTTTTGCAAAAGTTACCGTTGCACTGTGTCCAAGTCTGAAGTAAAACCTGACGGCACAACCGTAGCTCGAAATTGAAGTCACTCATTTTTAGAACGCACTAGAAAAAACTGTTTCACGAAAAAAATCGCTATGGACAACCAAATGATTCTAGCGAGTTTAAACTCGAACTGAAGCCGTATCACATGTTCACCTGCCGCCCCTCCAAGTCCCCCGCCCCAAGTGTTGCCAGAACGAACGTTACGTTGCCAATCTCACTACTTAATTTACACACCTCGTATATACATGAACACCCATTGATTGCCGATATCATTAATCCAAACATATATGCATATCCAGCGTTGCCACAATATTACAAATTAATGACACAATCTGTCATAATGAACCGGTTGCAGCAAAATCCAAGCCCCGATAGCGATGTGCATCGTGGCTGTTTTCGTGTTCGTCGTCTATCTGCTCGGTGGTGAAGGAACTTCATTCGCATCATCGGCCTGCGAGAACGAGGCGAGTTAGGGGGAAAAAAGAAAAAGAAAGAGCAACCGAAAGGCGACACACGGGACGAGAGAGCGATGGCCAGGGCGGGGTGGGGGGGGGGGGGGCGGCGGCGGGGGGAAGGAGCAAAGACGTATTACATTGATCGATCGATCGAGAATCCGCGATGCAGCAGCAACCAGACACGCGAACCTCTTCACGTGTATATATAGTTCGATCGATTCCTGACAAATGGATCCTCCCCGCTCTTGTGCACGCGGTCTGTGATTTTTGCAGCGTGACGCTCGCCCCGCTGTCCCTCCGGGGCAAATAAAACTCGATTATTGTATTTACGTACACGCGCACGAAGTATATACGGCAACACAAATTTTCTCGTAATACCGCTATATGTATTACCAATCAACAATATACCTTTACCCCTCTGCACCCGTATAACATCGCCGTACATTTAAACGCGAAGGAATAAATAAAACATTTTGTTCTATACTTCATGCATCGCCTGAATTGCTGTGGAATCTTCAAGGCCGTATCGATGTCGTTGAACCCCGCGGGAACAAATATATATATATATATATATAGTTATGGAACATGGACGTGGCTGGTATAATACATATGAATATATACATATATTCGAGCTGACGCGAGAAGTGACGTCCGAAAAGAAAATCTAGATACCTCCTATCGATACCTGTCCGAATCACTCCCATATACGAGATTTGTAAATTAAGTAATGAGACTGGCAACATAACGTTCGATCTGGCAACACTTGTGACACGGGACTTGGAGGAGCGGCAAGTCAACATGTGATACGCCTTGAGTACGAGTTTGAACTGGCTAGAGTCATTTGGTTGTCCGTAGCGTTTTTTTTTTTCTTCGTGAAACACTTTTTTGCTATCAGGTTTTGCTTCTAGACTTGGGCACAGTGCAACGAAAACTTTTGCAAAACTTCAGCTGGCCTACGGAGACAGTGTTGTGTCAAGGTCCCAGGTTTTTCGGTGGTTTATGGGGTTACGTGGGTTTGAAAGTTTCAAAAAATCCATTTTTTAAATTTTATTATCTAATAGTACAAT
>OZ010714.1:4025926-4120926 GCA_963932345.1 Ophion ventricosus | reverse complement strand
TTTTCCAACGACCTTAGTTGAATACGTCAGCAGCAAAAACATGATCACCGCACTTCCGGTCGACCGTCTCCATAAGACGAACGTGCTTCACTAGCTCAAAGTGCTCGACTTTGCAATGTTATTACGAAAAAAACTGAACGGTCAATATAGCTCAAATTTTTCCAAAAGGTGCATAACGTATTCGTCAACATCATACAAAAATTACAAGCCCGAAAGTTGGATTTCTTAATGATCGTACCTCCTTAAATCTAATCGATAACATTCGAACTAAGAAAATAAGTATTTAATTTGCTAAGAAAAATGTATTTAATACGTATTTTAAATTCTTGCCACCACGTCTCCGCCTTGTGCTACGTACTGGACGCAATCTGGATTCCGATGAGGATACCCCTTCTAGGTAATCCGTATTACATCCCGATCGGGATCTGATCGAAACTTAGGTATCCCTAAGAAATTTCTGCACGAGTAATGGGGTAACGGATCAATCAAACGTACCCGCGAATCTCGTGATCGCTCGTACGTACATCCGGGATTTCGCTAGTCCGAGTTTATCTTATCGTGTTCCCCGGCTTCTGGTCGTTTCCGGTATGAGAATGAATCGGTCGTTCGTATATCGATGTTCCATTCCTTCGGAGAGTTTTTGCAAATGAACTTCCGGGTAGGTAGTGTAGCCGTGAGTATACGTCCGTGGGAGAGTGTCAGTTTTTATGGATCATTTTTCGGACCGATCCTTCAAAAGACTCGCAAATGCATTTCCATCGCTCGTAAAATTCGATTCAGGTGAAGTTGGAGAAGGGAAAATATTCTTTTGGTCTATCTCGTAAGATTCTCCCATGGTGTCATTCTCATCGTTCTCGTCGTCGTCATCGTCCTCGCCGTGGTCACGATCGCCGTCTTCGTCGACATTGCTGATGCTAGAACTCGAACCACCGGGCTGATTCGATCTCACGATCTTCCTTCCGATCCTTCGAGCACCGAAGACTTCCGGTCTCGATGTGGCGTCCTTCGAGCGATGACCGATGATCGGTCCACCGTGACACTCGTCGGGATCGTTTCGACATCTCGTTCTTCCGCGATCGAAGGGATTCGACGAACATCCGCCAAACTCCTCAAACGCCAGCCAAAGCTCGCCAATCTTGTCGTTCATACGCTTGGCAACCTCGCGACGTTGCATCTTCAACTCCGCCCTTACGATCTGCTCCGTTCGTCGTAAATCCTTCGTGCTACTATCCCGCAAACGCTTCAACAAATTTTCCTCCATCTGCGGCAACGCTTCCGCACCGAGAAACGAATTGCTTCGCTTTATTCCTCCGCATCTATCACCGTTATTCTTTTCGCAATTAAACCGTGAATCCTCATTTTTCTTGCGCCCATCTTCGTACCTGACGAAATTGTGACGTGTGTGTGTGTGTGTTTTTTTTCTTTCTTTTTATCTATACATATAATAAAACTGTAAATTTTGCGTGGCTGTACATTGAAAATATTTGCAAAAAAATTAATTGGTTGAATGAAGGATAAGTGATGGAATGCATTAAAATAATTTTGGGGAATTTTTGCCTATCTACGTGTCTGTTTGTCTGTTGTTTGTGCACGTATTAATGGGACGTCCGTTAATTACGTGAGGTGTTTTTTTCTTTAATTTGGACCCCCTCCCCCGCACGTGAGACTTTTCCCATAATTTTTAAATGATTTCATTTCTTCGATATGGTTATGTATTTTGCTTCATACCACTAACAAAGAATTACTGATAGAGTGTTCTATCAAATACATTTTTTCTGTGAAAGAAGGAGAGGAGAAAAACGATACTACTTTTAAGGCGCACTATAATGGCTTCAATTTAGTATTATTTAGTTAAAAAAAAATAGGGTAAGGTACACGGAGAGAATTAAATGTTAAAAATTACCGTGCAGTAACGGTAACCAGATGACAACCCTGAAACTTCGCTTATTATTACTGAGTAAAACACAGATTTACACGAAAATAAAATAAAATTTCTTCTTCAGATAGAAAATTTTACCAGATTTTCTAGTAAATTTTGATTTGTAGAAAAATACGGAAAACTTAAATTTAAAAAATATATAATATCAGCGAAATTTTACTGTGCATTTTATTATTTTATGCCTTTAAAAAATGTCTATAAAAAAGTATCGTCTTTATAACAGTTATTTTAAGATTTATTATAAAATTTAATGAGTGTTATACAAAAATGTATTGTGCTCTCGGTAAAAATTATCGTGCGCGCTACCCTTCTTGTATAGTAAAATTTTAGCTACGTATATGAAATTTTCTGTAACGCGAGTTAAAAAAAACTTGTCGCATACGAATTATTATGCTTTTCTTACTTGTCACCACATTGAAATATATCATGGTAATTTTTACCGTGAAATTCACGACAAAAATTACTTTTTAATTCTCTCCGCGTAGGGTAGTGCTTCGACACCACCACCTACTCGATCCATGGGAAACTTGACTCCAGAGAATATGTTAAGATGAACAGAAAAATATTTGATTAAAATTAATGAAGAAGATAATGAAGCAATAAATTAATTAATGCCTAAGAATAGAATAAGAAATTATTCTTGTTTTCTTAAAATAGTTTCCCTTCTAGAATGATTTGAGCCATGCTGTGTCCATATTTGCATCCTGTACCTTACAAAATATTATAATAGTATATTTTCTGAATTACAAAGTTGACGTAAGATTTCCATCGACCCCCCCCCCCTCCTCACCATAAATGAGATTTGGTGAGATTTTGCCAGATCCCCCCCCCCCCCTATTTGGAGCTCACGTAATTAATGGACGTCCCCTTACGCAAAAACTACTGACCCAATCTAGATAAAGTTTTCAGAAAAATATCGGGCTTAACCTGAAGTAACATTTAGAAAAGAAAATAAACCCAAACAACAAGTAAAAATACTTTCAATTGTTGTTTCTTCTTGTCTTTTTTTCACTTTGTTTTAAGAATAATCCAAAGCTCAGAGTATACTTATTTTAAAAAAAAACGGCATTGGTACGTATTCCACTGATCTGCTTGTAGGAAGTTGCGGGCACAGCTAATTACTGCTATTGATAGATATCAATAAATCTTTGACTTTTGATCTTTGATATCGAACATTTTGCCTCGCTGTGTCGTTATCGAAATGTAAGATTTCTCTGAGACGAAAGAACATATTCGTACCAACTGCTGATTTGCTGACGAAGTTTTTTCAGTCCGTCCTCGTGCAGTTTCACGATCTCTCCTCGCAAACGATCCTCCCACTTGTCGATCTGCTTACACAAAGCTGCGTACGACTTTCCGTTTCGTTTCTCGAGAATTTTCAAGTGCGCCTGGATCTTCTCGTAGGACAATTTGGAATTGGCCTTCTCTTTCTCAGCACGCGATCTTTCGCGTCTCTCGATAATATCGAGTATATTTTTCGCGTCCTCGGTTTGCCACTCTTTCAAGCTAATCCGTAGGCCTTTGGTGATCTCCTGTTGCATTTGTATCAAAGTATAATCGCCGTATGTTGAAGACAAAGAACGTAGCGGAAGGCCGAAAGTGTACGAAGATGCGGAATTGGAAGCATTATTGGAGGGAAATTCGTGCCAAACGCAAGAAGAACTTGCACTTACATTAGGAGTAACTCAACAAGCAATTTCACATAGTTTAAAATCGTTGGGAATGATTCAAAAGCAAGGTAATTGGGTTCCATATGAACTGAAGCCGAGAAACGTTGAACGCCGATTTTGCACATGTGAAATGCTGCTTACCAGGCATAAGCGAAAGGGTTTTTTGCATCGTGGAGTCACTGGTAATGAAAAATGGATCCACTACGATAACCCAAAGAAAAGGGAATCATGGGGACCACCTGGCCATGCTTCAACATCGACAGCCAAGCCGAATATTCATGGAAAAATCTCATGTTGTGTATTTGGTGGGATCAGCTTGGTGTCGTGTATTATGAGTTGCTCAAACCGAACGAAACCATTACTGGGGCTCTCTACCGCACAAAATTGATGAGATTGAGCCGAGCACTCAAGGAAAAACGCGCCCACTACTACTCCAGACACGACAAAATTATTCTCCTGCATGATAATGCCCGTCCACATGTTGCGGCGCCGGTCAAAACCTACTTGGAAACACTCAATTGAGAAGTTTTACCCCACCCGCCGTATTCACCAGAGAGGCTAGCGATGGACGATACTTTGAATAAAACATGTAGTACCATTCTTTCACAATAAATGCCCATTTTTTAAATAAAAAACGGCGGAGACTTATTTGTACTCCCAATGTCAAACCACCCTCGTATCTTTTCCGATCAAATGTAAAATCTTGCCTGAGAATATAAATCGCTGATCCTCGATATTTCTTCGTTGAGTCTGAGCCTTTCGCGTTTTTGCCAATCGGCGAGATAGCCCTTCAGGCCATCGTTCAATTTCTTGATCCACAGCTCGAGATCAATCCGGAGACTCTCCCTCGTGACTTTTCTGTCGTCCTCGCAACGTCTCGCGAGCTTACGACCACGCATTTTTTCCGCGCTGAGTTCCTTTCTCAGATCGAAAATATCACGCTCGGTTTTCACAATTCTCGTTTCGAGCGAATCTAAGGTCGCGGCAATATCGGAAATGAATTTGTCATCGCGCATCGTCGAGGACACGGAAGTCTCGAGCTGACGAATCGAGCGAGACGGCGCAGACTTTGGTCGTCGATTCGTTTTCACTTTTTTACGCGATGATACGAGAAAATTCTCATCGCTTCTTTCCGCGTGCCCGATTGTGTCGTTCTCAAGGTCGTCATTCTCGAGTACATCGACAGGAGGGTCATTGCCATCGCGATCCTCGACGTAGTAATCATCTTCGACGTCACCGGAAGTGATGCTACCATCGGCTGACGAAGAGCCCTCTCTACCGTCGACTTCCTCGCTGTTTCTCTCGTTACTCGTCGTTGTCGCGGCGCTGCTGCTGTCGCAATTGTCATATTTGCCCACGTGATCGGAAGTGTTTCTGGCCGTGAGAAACGGCGGGCTCCGTCTCTCGTCATCCCCCAGCGTTTCTTCCACTTCAAGTTCGAAAAGGGCTTGCTCGTCGTAATTGTCGCGAAAACCAACTCGATTATGATCGTACGGATACTTTCTTCTCGTAGAATGTTTATTCCCAATATCGGGGTAATTTGATCCACTGTCACCCGATGTATCTGGAGAATCAGTTTCTTCCTCTATTGGTGAGAGAGCCAATTTTTCCTGCTGTTTTTCCTGTTTTATCGCTGACTTTAACGGCGCCGTTGTCATTCTCACTCCAACGTTGTCGTTCACTTCGCAACGTTGCGGCGAGGCTGCAAATGAAATTTTTCGTTTTCGGCAAATTAATTGCTTTGACAGTCATCGTTAATTAATCGGCAATAATTCTGAGATCGCTTGGCATGGGAAATCGGTAGTATAGCCTGATCCTAAAAAGTAACTCTCTAGCTGCTTCCTTATTTTAGTAATAATGTTACTTGGTAATATACAGGGTGGCACGATAAGTGTCGTCCATAAGGAAAATCAAGACGCCTCGTATCAATTTTCCATATACAGGGTGTCTAAAAACGATCTGGAATTTTTATTTATTAATAAAACGTATTATTTATTTGAAAAGTACGAACATTTTTATTTTAATATAAGGTACAAACATGGAGGTTATTTGTGGAACACAATATCCGATAAATGGACGCCTTGTCCCTGTTTGCAAACGTTCACTCTTTTGACGAAATTTTCAATAACATTTTGCCATAATTGCGGACTAATTTCATTAATGGTGCGTCCAATTGCTTCCTTGAGCTCCGGCATGGTCTGTGGATCATTGGCATAGACTTTACCTTTCAGAAAAGCGCCAAAGAAAGAAGTCCAATGGCGTCGAATCGCAAGATCTTGGTTTCCAATTCACAAACAAACTTCGTCTGGCATAACTGCATTTTTTCACATTGCATTTTCACAATTTCTATGCGTTGCACGATCGCGTTATCCTCTATGACTAAACCTCAATACTTTCTAATGCCAGTTGACAAAGATCAGTACTCTATGTTCGCCCAAAAACAAAAAAATGCCGCGCAATTTCAAATGTCAGGTCATTTTGAGACACTTTACAATAATATATCGTACATATCCAAACATTATTACATTCCACTTTGATATTTTTGCTTTTTTTATATTTACCCAGAAAATGTATATTCTGCTACGCCAAAATGATACTGTATTAAAAAAAAATTTAATCTATAATGATTCCACTTAATATTTGCACATAATTACTTTTGTAAATATTTTAATTCTTTTAAATGAAAAATGACAAAGTATGAATTATCAAAAAAAAAAGTTTAAGTGTCGAGAATGACTTCCACTAGTGTATATAGAGATTTATAATACAGCAACTTCCTGACTCACTGTTAAATCTCTAGTTACTTTTTGGGAAGAACTAATTTGGGATTCTTGCGAGATGCAAGATGAAGGTAAAAACGTTCTTTTTTACGAACGTAGATTTCATTCAAGCAGCGTGATCTTCTCATCGAATCTCTGGATGAATGAATGAACGAGGGAGATCGATATCGTTGCAATATCGCGCACGTGAAGAAGGAAAAAGAAAAAAAAATTTAACGAAGATACAGGGACTCTCTCTCTCTCTCTTTCTGTATAATGTGGTACCTTTTATACTCACCCATGACCCGCCGAGATTTCTAGGCCCTGGCTCGTTAACTTTTCGCTTCCACGTCTCGTATCCCGAATCGAATCTCCCTTACCCTTTCTTACGCTAAGGAATCTCTCACTGTGCATCTCTCGCGGGGGCATCGACTTCCGCAGAGAGTTGCTTTTGCCTCGTTCCTCTTCCTTGGACTTTCCTCGTTTCTTTCACCCTCTCTCTCTCTCTCTCTCTCTCTCTCTCTCTCTCTCTCTTTCTCTCTCTTGCTTGCGAGTCCTCGCAGGATTTTCTCTCGCACAAAGAAGGAAGCGCCGAGACGCCAGGCGAGAGTGAGGCGAATCGTGTTTTCTCGTTGCTAAAGCGAGTTATTTTTATTGCGTAAAATAAAAAGTGGAAGAAAAAAGAGAGAGAGGGGGAGAGAGAGAGGGGGGGGAGAGAGAGAGAGAGAGAGAGAGAGAGAGAGAGAGAGAGAGAGGGAGATGAGCAGAGCAGAGAATCGAATGGCGAAGAAATAACCCGCAGAGGTCGGGACGCAAGAAGCTCTAATGTACCCGCGGGGAAATCCTCCTCGTTCTCTCCGCAATCCCTCGTCCTGGCAAACTCGGACACGCTAAGGGCGACACTGTATCCCTCCTTTCGTCCGGCTCTCTCGCTTTACTCCGTAGCCGCGCAAAAAGTCGCGCAATTTTCAATTTCGCTGACTTCGCACGGAAGTAAGAGAGCGAAATCGCTCTGCGACGTATTGAGACGTCTTTCACGGGGATAAGCGAGAGTCTCGCACACCATAACCCCCTGAGGTATGTGTCAACTCTTCGTCTCTCTTACTCCACTCTCTGTCTCTTGAGTTTCTACTTTTGCCACGAATTTGACATGGTCAGCTGTTGGACTGTCACGGAGTGCCGCATCTTCTTCCTCTCACAGGAAAGAAAAAGAAAAAAAAAAAAGAGAAAAAAGCACGCTCGGCTCACGTCGTTTACCCTTTCTTGCTCATTCTCTCAGCGTGACGTTCGTGAAAAACGCATTACAGGATCGCCACCCGTATCAGAATGGATGAAAAAAAAAAAAAAAAAACTCGCCGCAAAAGCCCCGCGATATTTTGTTTCGTGAGAAATTCGCGCGAGCTGCAGCGAAGCCGAATATACGCGCGATTTACATTGTCGCCACGTCATTAAGGCAGTTCACGCGAAGTAGCTAGGAAAAAAGAGAGAGAGAGAGAGAGAGAGAGAGAGAGAGAGAGAGAGAGAGAGAGAGAGAGAGAGAGGAGAGAGAGAGAGAGAGAGAGAGAGAGAGAGAGAGAGAGAGAGAGAGAGAGAGAGAGAGAGAGAGAGAGAGAGAGAGAGAGAGAGAGAGAGAGAGAGAGAGAGAGAGAGAGAGAGAAAGAGAGAGATAGTCACTAGGGAAATTTTCACAAATATTTTTGTTTCATTGTCGAAAGAATGGTTGGATATAATTTAACACGAGTCAACTCGTGTTAAGGTAGTAGTCCCGCCACAGTTACATTGAAAAGTTTATTCTCCGCTCAATCAATAAAAGCTTCGAAATATTGCGAAATATCTTTATCGGGATGTAAAACTTATAAAGTAATGATGAAAACGCCTAATATAATGTTTGCCTAACCCTCACTTATGTATCAGACTATCCATTCCGGCAATACGTAGATACTCTGCGTATACATGGAGAGAATTAAATGTTAAAAATTACCGTGCAGTAACGGTAACCAGATGATAACCCTGAAACTTCGCTTATTATTACTGAGTAAAACACAGATTTTCACGACAATAAAATAAAATTTCTTCTTCAGATAGAAAATTTACCAGATTTTCTAGTAAATTTTGATGTGTAACAAAATACGCAAAACATAAATTTAAAAAATATATAATATCAGCGAAATTTTACTGTGCATTTTATTATTTTATGCCTTTCAAAAATTTCTATAAAAAAGTATCGTCTTTATAACAGTTATTTTAAGATTTATTATAAAATTTAATGAGTATATAGGAAAATGTATTGTGCTCTCGGTAAAAATTATCGTGCGCGCTACCCTTCTTGTATAGTAAAATTTTAGCTACGTATTTGAAATTTTCTGTAACGTGAGTTAAAAAAAACTTTCCGCATACGAATTATTATGCTTTTCTCACTTGTCACCACATTGAAATATATCATGGTAATTTTTACCGTGAAATTCACGACAAAAATTACTTTTTAATTCTTTCCGTGTACGGATATACACACACTACCGTAATCAAGTTCCAGTCCGCTCCAGTCGCTTCGTGGCGCTAGCGTCGCTAGAAATTGCTTAATTTAAATCGCTGTATCTGGGAAACTCGACGGTCAAAATTCATGATTTTTTTTTACCCACTTCGTCATATGTTCCTCTGTAATGGAGAATAAAACAAAAAATCTGTAGAAAAGTTCGAAGTTATTGCGTGAAATATGAAGTTTTCCATTCTTCCCTATAAGAACACGTGTAAAATTGTGAAATGTTCGATTGCCGATATCTCGAAAACGGAACGGTGAATCCTTTTGAAATTTTGCAGGTAATCATTTAATAGTGTCATAAATGAGTCCCGCCAAAATAAAAATATAATCTATAGAAAAACGCCTTGGCGAGACTACTACCTTAGGGTGGTATGTCCACGAACCTCCTTATTAGAAAAAAAAAATTGATTTTATCGCATGCTGTAGTATAGGCATCCAGAATGACGTCCGCGAAAACTCCGCATGTCTTACTGGCTAAATACAATAGTTATTGAGGCCTTAGGCCCACTCTAGAGGCCAAAAAAGGGAATATTTTGTGATTTTTTTCAGCGAAACCATAAAATAAATCGGAATTACAAATAGGGGTTTTATTATACACGTAATTGACTATACAAAAGTATTTTTTCACAGCGATACATGTCAAATTAGCGACTGTGCAGCATTTTTCCGATGACGCCTTTATTTCTGGAAGGTCAACAGCCGGACCAACAGTTCCTATAATTTTTGAGTTATGATGAGACACTAAAGTTTTTTCGATTATATATAAGAATAGCTATAGAAGTACGTAGGATTTTTTTGATATTGTTTTTTTTTTTATCAAAATGGCGTTGCTTAAACAAAAGTGAAAAATTGCGGAGATATAACCAGTCGCCGTGAAGTTGTCCGGTAGGGAGGCCGAATGCGGTGTACACTCCAGCACCTCGTAGGATTATCTGAAAAAGGCTGCGCAAAAAAATTGATTAGTATATACATGTGGTCACTTGATGAACTAATAATATTGGAAAAATAATGATAATTGGCTAAAGGGGAGGCCTTAGAACAAAAAAGTTGATTTTTTCGGAAAAAAAATCAAACTTTGACCCAGCCAAAAACATGTTTTTTTTTCGATAACTTTTAGTCGGTCTTTGGTTCATCAATTGGACATAAGTATCATAAAAACGTGTGCCAAGTATGAGCTTGATCGGTCAAATAGTTTTTGAGTAATCGTGTACACCGATTTTCAACTCATTGAAAAAAAAAGTTTCGAGATAATCGCGTTTAAAGTTTTGGCAAGGGAAAACGTATGATTCTGTGACTTACTGACTAGTCAGCTATTCCAGCACCATATAATAGTCCTTCAGCTTCCTCGTAATACTCATTTTGTCCATCTAACAGCTATTATTGAATGGACCACTCATCCATTTCTCCGCGTAGCGCCTATATCTGCGCGCAAGATTCCAAACGGAGTAGAGATGAGTCACGCTCAAAGGCTCTCGGGACGTCATTTTTTGAGAATTGACCGAAATCACTAACTGCATCGTATTCTACAGCTTTCAAACTACAAATTTAGGCAATAAAAAAATGCATTTTTTGAAGCTTCTATAGACAGTGCCCCCCTTAAGCTCAAATAGCCAGCAATGTTGCTCCATTTTTTCAACGCATACCTCTGTGTACATCATCCGTAGTATATAAAAAAAAAAGGTACAACAGCTCGATCGAGTAATCAAGTGTACGTACTTGTTGTGCCTCATCATTGCCCAAGGTGCACTTTTAAAAGCGTTAGAGATTAATGCGCAAGATCAGAATGTGAACTATCTCGCGCTATACGTACTCTTCCGGTACAGAAAAGAAAGGTGCGTCGGAGCGCGGGAGAGAATTTTCAATTGGATGTCGAGGTAAGGTGCGTGGCGAAGGGAAGCAGCGTGGTGAAGGGTTCAACCGAAAACGGACGCTGCAACGGGAGCGTCGTGACTCTCCAGTTCGCGTACACTTGCCAGGCCAAGATGTGGCCAAATGGAAGATTCGTCGTTGCCTAAGCGAGGAGGGAAAAAAGGAAAACAAGGATGAACGACAAGATTCCCGTGAGCGCAGTGAGACTTGTGTGCACCGCTTTGAACGAGGAAACAAGGATAAGAGAGACGCGGAAGAAGAAGAAGAAGAAGAAGGCGAGAAAAAAAGATGGAGAAAGGTAACACACCAACCGGAGACGACGACGGACATGACTTCACCGAGCGTTGAGATTCACACGGTTATCGCAAACGCGCTCTCTTCTTAGCGGTCCTCACTTTGCTGTAGCGGTAGATGGGCTGCCTCATTTGCATACGCGTGGTAACCTCCCTCACTCCCTCCTCACCTCATGTATACACGTATATACAATTTTTTTTCATTCCATTTTACCTTTGCACGGGTACGAGAAACCGTTGATACACACGTATGCACCCGGGCATACGCGCAGGGCGCGCATACGCATGAATGTATCGTAATGACGTGCGAGCACCAACTATCATTGAGAATTCTACCAGGATAGCTACAGAATAGGACAAAGCCACCTTTTACTGCCGTGACTCTCGAGTCAATATGTGTTACATATATTACGCAGCACGGGATTACCCGGTAATTCGTAGAGCTGCATCATCATTTCTTGACAACCGGTCTTCCAATCCTGTTGGCACAACAGTATGGAAAAAAGATCCGCTCACTGACGACGGAACCGTCTTGGAAAAGAACGTTAGACTTGTTCTCGAATGGCAAGACTTTGACGTAAAACGCAAAGAGATTTACCATCCCTTGAATTAGTTCTACGAGAAAGTCCACTAATTGCCATGTGTTTAGCGGGAATGCGACGAGAGTGATCTGAAAACATCGTGCCAAAATGGAAAGAACTTCATTTTTCGGTATAAATCTTTCTTATTTTTCAACGGAGTCTCCTTTTACACTTGTACACTTCGTCCAACGCTGGTTCAGTTTGGTGATCCCTTCCGAGGAATATAATTGGTCCAACTCTGCAACGATGGAACCGTTTGGAAAAGAACATCAGTCTTGTCCTCGGATAGTATGGGTTAACGTAAAACGCAAAGAGATTTAGCATCCTTTGGATTAGCTTTACGAGAAAGTCCACTAATTGTCATGTGTGTGTATAGCGGGAATGGGACGAGGGTGGTCTGAAAACATCACTGAGACAAGAGGGATATGGTGCGCGTGAAAAAATCTGACGCCACACATTTCTTTTTGAGAAATCGTGTCCCACGACTTCAAAAATATGGTTTTGAGAAAAATGCGTATACCTGCACGGAGAGAATTAAATGTTAAAAATTACCGTGCAGTAACGGGAACCAGATGACAACCCTGAAACTTCGCTTATTATTACTGAGTAAAACACAGATTTTCACGAAAATAAAATAAAATTTCTTCTTCAGATAGAAAATTTTACCAGATTTTCTAGTAAATTTTCATGTGTAACAAAATACGCAAAACGTAAATTTAAAAAATATATAATATCAGCGAAATTTTACTGTGCATTTTATTATTTTATGCCTTTCAAAAATGTCTATAAAAAAGTATCGTCTTTATAACAGTTATTTTAAGATTTATTATAAAATTTAATGAGTGTTATAGGAAAATGTATTGTGCTCTCGGTAAAAATTATCGTGCGCGCTACCCTTCTTGTATAGTAAAATTTTAGCTACGTATTTGAAATTTTCTGTAACGTGAGTTAAAAAAAAACTTGTCGCATACGAATTATTATGCTTTTCTCACTTGTCACCACATTGAAATATATCACGGTAATTTTTACCGTGAAATTCACGACAAAAATTACTTTTTAATTCTCTCCGTGTGCGTCGCTCCCGGCCGGTCTTTCCCAACGGGGGGAATTCCCAAAGGCTCTCTCTCCTAGACTTTTACTCCGATTGACTTAAAACTTTGGGAGAATATTCTAGACATATTGTACTATTAGATAATAAAATTTAAAAAATGGATTTTTTGAAATTTTCAAACCCACGTAACCCCTTGACGTCTGCAGAAGTTGTTTTCCCATAAGCGACCGTCCTAAATTCATACGTTTATAACTACGAAATTATTTAGTGAAAATTTCTAAAATAATTAATGTATTATTATTCTATCAAGAACTATCATTCCTCAAATTTTCAATATTCTTAGCGATTTTTTAATATCCATCCAGTAATACCTTAAATAACTTATCCTACTTAGGTAACAAAAATCTCATCCATAATTTCTTCTGCACGTAAGTCAGACGGGTTTGATAGTGCATGTACAAAGAATGTTTACGATATCCTGTTGCAACTCTAGTCCAAACTTAAAGCTGTTCAGATTTGTTTTCGTCGAATCCAACTCAAGTATGAACCGAGTTTTCGCCGATAGAAATTGTGACAAATGGCCATCACTGTCACTTGATTCTTGTTTTCCCGTTAGATTTCTTCCTCTCGTTTAGACCATGTCTTCGATTCGACGAGTCTCCGGGCAGGTGGATGCACGCTGTCTCATAACATTTCGCAATACCGCGTACTTTACAGTTCGAAGTATCGAATGGCAAGGCCGAGCCCGATAATCTCGCGGGCAATTGATTTCACGGTGTCACGCAGACGACGACGCCGTTCGCGATTCCGCAATATACGATAGATCGATAATCTATCCGTTGGGATTGTGGAGGAGGAACATTTGCTCTAAGTGACGAGTAACTCGCGGGAAAAGGAACGAATAACGCAAAAGTAGAAGCCGGTGATGAGGCCGTGGGATTTGTATTTTCGTTGTGATCGAGGTAAGACATTTTTCATTTAAATGAACAGTCACGGGATGTGAGTCTGACTCTTTCTCCGTTATTGGTCTTGATGCTCCGCGCCATCATCTTAGAAGCGTTGCTCATTCGACGATTAACCGATGGCCTCGCGAATATGAAAGAATATCCCGAGTCAAAATGTATAGCCTCATCTGAACACTCGCAGAAGTCATTTCTTTCTAATGCACAAGCCGCCAGCCTCCGTTGAAGCTACCAAACTCCATTTGTCGAGTTCAGTGCCATGAAGAGGCCTCCACTTGGTCCAGTGTGGCGTCTGTTAGTCCTCCCAAACCTTTTTTCGACCCTTCAGTTTCAGTTAAACGTGTAGAAGACAGGCCTCCTTAACCTACTTTTAATTTCAAGTCCGTTGCCTCGACCCCACCTAACCTGCTTTGAGTCCAAATTCGATATCTCATCCATCAACACTACATTGTGGCCTGATCGGTAACCCGTTCGATGACGAAATAAATACATTTTCGCGGAATGGAGGGTTGAAGGGTCTACAGTGCACCTACGGTAAGCTGAATGGAGGGCCCAGAGAATCTACAGGGCGCCTACAGTAGGCCCAAAGGGGGGCCAGTATGTTCTGTGGGAGCACTCGAAGTAGGCCCACCTGGAGTCTCGCAGTTCAGTTGCGCTCTGCACTGGCCTCCTTTGAGTGACAATGTCCAGTTTCTGCCATTCGGGAGGTTCATCGGAGGCCTTAACGTATTGGTATTCCAAACATTGCACTATCGTTTAGGTACCCGGTAATCCGTTATCGCCGTTCTCTGCTCGTGCAAGGAGGCCTTTATTTTCTGGCTTAAACGCGGCTCGAAAATTTTGACTCGGGTATTAGGGACCATTACCCGTGCAGAAATATTGTCATGGATACAGTCCGATTCAGACTAGGATCCTGGTTTCTCAATCGGGATACAGTCGGACATCGGATCGGATCTGGGAGCGAAATGTAACGCTCGCAAATCGGATTCCCGCTAGGATCCCAATCCGAAACTATTAAGGACTCTAGTCAGTGCCCAAATAGAAACTTTGATCCAGGCTAGAATCCCGAACTTCTAGAACAAGATCTAGTTCGATATCGAATCAGATACCAGGGATTACTGTAAAAATCACCAGGAGATACCGATCCGCATCAGCTGGAGACGCTGGACGTTTTCTGAAATCATTTATTCAAGGATCTGAAAAAGATTAGGTAAAAATTGGTGCTACAGTATAACTGTCGAAACTTAAATATTTTAATAACAGAATTTCGAACAAAATTCTTTACATTCAATAAGATTTTTCGAAAAAACAAAATATATAGACCTTGAAAGACTTATATTTCCTGAAGAAAAGTGATATAGGTTATTTATTCTAAGTAATTATATTTAAATGAAATGGAGATCGTTCGTACTAAGAAAATATGTATTTAATTTGCTAAGAAAAATGTATTTAACGGGTTACACCTAGTTCGCGACCGGAAAAAAGAGGTGTTTTCGTGAATTTTTTTTTGGGAAATGAGTGCAGGTTTTTAACTTTTTTTCACAGTAAAGGGTATCATTTCAAGTATCTTTGAGAATTTTTTTATTAAGAAATATTTATAAACGACGGAGATACAGTAAATTGCACAGACCGCTGTGCAAAAAAGGTCCTTCGCGGTGACCACTCCTGCTCGGGAACAAATCATCTTAAATCAAAAAACCAAATGAATTTAGTTTTTGTACCGTATTATCTAGTCTTTTATCGAAGGATTCAATAAAATAATGATTTTTGAAAAAATGGTCGCCGATCGAAAGTGATCGTCGAAATTTCGGTGAAAAAAACACTCTATTTTCCTTGATTTGAAAAAAGTATGCATAGAAAAAAAAATCCTTCGATTGAGGACTGCCTTTTGATATACAAAAAAAAATCTGTGAAATTTGAAGCAGATCGGTTTAGTTGTTTTTGAGATATTTTGGTCACCGATTCTGAAAAAGTCATTCCGAGAAAAACGCGTTTAAAGTTTTACGTCAGGTATATACGTATATAAAATACCTACCTGTAAACGCTCATAACTCCCCCAATTTTCAGCGGATCGACTTGAAATTTTCAGAGAATATTTTTGAAAGGTCATATTATAAGAATCCGTCGAAAACGAAAAATCTATTTTTTTCAAAAATTCCAACTAGGTTTAACCCCTTAATACGTATTTCAAATTCTCTCGCCTTGTGCTACATAGTGACCGCCATCTGGATTCCGATGAAGATACCCCTTCTAGATCTAGGATCCGATAGGAACGTAGGTATCCTTAAGAAATTTCTGCACGTCTACCGGTACGTCATATCGTACCGAACCCAAACAATCTGCGCTGACGGGCTGACCCAATCTGGTCGCCAAAGAACGGAAGCACGGAATGCAATTATTTTTCCACTTATTTGTTAATCAACGAGCAGCCTCGTTCACCCTTTGATCAATAATTATTCTCGTTTTTCGTGACCGCAGCGTTACGGAAATTCCGTTTTCATATTTCGCCACTATGGAATAATGTGCACGATAATGCTCGTTATAAAAATAGCCATTAACCGTAAAGAAGAAGCTTGAACGTTACATCTTCTGTAAATGAGACGTTCATCCGGTTAATCGATTTCTCAATGACCGGGACGAGCGTTGAACCTCGTCCATCGACCATTTAGATTTTTGCTCCATTTAATCCTACCGATCGCTGAACGTACGTATACATCAGATTTAAACTGGAAAACTCATATTCTTCAGGACACGAAGGATCATCGTAATGGCAGATGTTTAACATAGATTCGTAAGGAACGCATGTAGATACTTCCGGTTAGGAAACGCTTCGAAAAGAGTAAATTAGGAATTTAAAAACGATGTCATTCCTCCGGGTTTAAGACGCGGGGGCTAAAGTGATACTCGTGAGAGCGGCTGGAAATTCCTCGCTCGATCGCCTTAATAACTTTTGCAGAAAAGCCGAGGCGTCATATCGCGATTTCACGCTCGCGCGCGAGAATCGACGATCTTTTTTTAGACCCTCCGGTTACTATCAGGAAGTGGCGGCTGGGGAGAATTCCACGTGTATATATGCAGCCTCGGTTTATCGTAGATATAGATCAAGTGCGGTTTGAGTGTAGCTCGTTAGCATTAAAATGCTTAGAAAAATGATAGTTATTTGTTGTTTTTTTTTCATCGTCCTTCTTTCGTCGTAAAAGTATTTGTGGATGGCGGAGAGACACACTCGAGTTCGAGTTCACCGTTTGCTCGACTCTTCAGCATTCCATTATGGAATAAGAAGAGTCGAGCCCGAACGAGGACCCAACCGCATTCGAAGAAACGTTTGGAAATTGATGACGTTTCTGACAAACTGAAACATTCATCTTCTCTTTTCTAATCCTGCACTGCACTAAATGATTAATTCTAAATTGGATCTATCGTCATCAATGAAGAAATCAATTTCGTACTAAGCTCATAACATTGTAGCGTCTGCTTCTGCACTATCGTTTTTTTTTTTATGAAATTAAAGTGGCATTCTTAGAATACGATGCTCAGACGATATCCATCATTTTTGGATATTTCCTCGCTCCGTCTTTCTGAGCGAATTTGATATGAAAACAGCTGGAGCTTGAACATGGATCTTTGGTATGTGGAAATATATCGTTTCTAGATTTTCCCTGCACACATTTTGTCCTTTTTCTGTCTTTCCGTTTGTTTTGTTTGGACCCTTCAAGTGGAACCTGCGAAAATTCCATTTTCCTTTTAAGGGAAGGTTACCGTCGAGAGGCATGAAAAATGCATGAACTTCGGGGATTTTTTGTTATATCAAATAAATACTTTTGAAACGGGGTTTCAACGTATTTTATTCTTCTAGAAAATGGAGAGTAAATTCCAGTTTTATTTATAAAAAAAATAAAACATACCAGGTCCAATCTAAGATTTAATTTTTAAAAAAATATATATATAGATATTTGTTTTTATCGCCCAGATAATATTGAGTCTTTACGAATCTTTCGAAAAAATTTCACGACAAAACACCAGAGCTAAGATATAATTTAATCTATGTAATTTTACGTGCAGTTAGATGGGCAAGACGTTCACGCTACGGGTGATGTAATTCTTTTAGTTATTTAGCACCAAGATGAACCATTTCTGACAACGGATTAACGCAAACTAAACCTTTGCAAACATTTAGAAGAAAAAAATAGCCATCTTCCCCATCGAAAAGCATATATATATATATTCCATATTGAACTATCAAGGTTTGATAAAAGATTACGAATCTTTTAAATCATTAAATATTTTAAATATTTTTAATTTTTGAAATCTGTTTAATTTAATAAAAGTTTATGACTCTCTCATAATAATCATCAATGTTATACTTTTTCAAGTTAGTAGTAATACAACATTTTTTTCTTTTTCACGTAATAAAATTATGAAAATGCATAATTTTGCCCTTTAATTATATATTTTACGAAAACTTAGCATCTATACACGGAGAGAATTAAAAAGTAATTTTTGTCGTGAATTTCACAGTAAAAATTACCGTGATATATTTCAATGTGGTGACAAGTGAGAAAAGCATAATAATTCGTATGCGACAAGTTTTTTTTAACTCACGTTACAGAAAATTTCAAATACGTAGCTAAAATTTTACTATACGAGAAGGGTAGCGCGCACGAAAATTTTTACCGAGAGCACAATACATTTTCCTATAACACTCATTAAATTTTATAATAAATCTTAAAATAACTGTTATAAAGACGATACTTTTTTATAGACATTTTTGAAAGGCATAAAATAATAAAATGCACAGTAAAATTTCGCTGATATGATATATTTTTTAAATTTAAGTTTTGCGTATTTTGTTGCACATGAAAATTTACTAGAAAATCTGGTAAAATTTTCTATCCGAAGAAGAAATTTTATTTTATTTTCGTGAAAATCTGTGTTTTACTCAGTAATAATAAGCGAAGTTTCAGGGTTGTCATCTAGTTACCGTTACTGCACGGTAATTTTTAACATTTAATTCTCTCCGTGTAGAATAAATTTATACCTCGTATGTATGTTTTTTTTACCTTTATTTAAAAAAATAACTCCCAAGCCGTCATTTGACTCACCCGGACCGTTCCAACCTTCTTAAGTATCTAAAAAACGTGTTTTCCATAATAACTTTGGTATTCGGGTGCGTAGCTGTGATCAAAAGCCAGTAAAGCCAATCGATTTTTCCTGGAGCCGAGAACCTGCTTTTTTCGCGTTCTCGATTATATCCATCATCTGTTTTCCCCCACATGGCAAACTTAACGTAAAAAAAGAGAAGCCAGCTGATACAACCAGCCTCGGCAAAAAAGGCCATAGGCATATCCATGAAGGTGAATTGAAAATGACCAGAGAACGTGCCATCTGAGAGGAAAGTAGATTAAATCTGTTACGAAGAAGAGCGTTCTCGAATCGAATCATGATACCGAATCAGATAAGTGGTCTTGACAGGGTCAGCGCGTGAAATATGCCCGGACGAATAATAATTCCGTAATAAACACATCCGTTCCATCGGAGGAAGAGCAGACGCAGGCCTCGAGGCATTTAGCATTTCGTTTTTCTCCTTGTTTTTCGTCATGTTCGAGGGATCATTGGGGCGAAGGTCTCGATATCTCGAGTAATTCTCTTCTCTCGGTGTGTTGTGAGCACCTCATGGAGGAGAATATACGACACAGCTGAGTAACCGCGGATGTTCGAGTAGGGACTCGTGGAGGAACGAAATTCCTGAATTTTTTTTTTCGGCACTGGAGAATTTGTCGACCTCGGTCAACTCTGCAGAAGCTTGAATCTCGAGGTCGAGGCAAAAGTAAATAAAAATTTAAAAAGAAAGAACACCTGGATTGGGAATGTAACCACACCGTGGTTACATTCCCAATCCAGTGCCGTGACCACCACCTTACCGGCCAGATGAGTCCCCTTCGGGGACTCATCTGGCCGGTAAGGTGGTCTCCATGGAAAACGCAAACTCGTTGATTATTCTGCAGGAAGGGGGAATCGCGCGCGTCTTGCATGCCCGAGCTTCAAGATCTCACCTAGCGATAAGGAAGTCCAGCAACGTCCAAGCAAAACGATGGGGAAGGACGAGCATGTGGGTGAAGGCTCGCCCGCTCGTATGGGCCTCTCCAGGATGTGTCGAAAGTGAAACTCAAGGCCTTCGAAGACTCGCGTTTCTCGCATTACATACATACGTCTCGACCCTATTTTACACGCGTGCGAAAAAAAAAATGAGGAAAATTTGACAGAGTTTTGGGCCCTTCGGAAAATCAATCGATCTGCCGTTTATGTTGAAGCGATTCCTCGTGTATTACTTGACAATTGCTTTTGGGTGATCTCGCTTCTCGGTGAATTTTTTTCCAGTCGCCAGTCGCTCCATCTCGGAAACTAGACGGTCAAAATTCATGATTTTTTTTTACCCACTTCCTCATATGTTCCTCTGTAATTAAGAATTAAAAAAAAATCTGTAGAAAAGTTTCGACGTTATTGCGTGAAATGTGAAATTTTCCACTGCTCCCCGTAAGAACACGTGTAAAAACCGTGCAATCTTTGATTGCCAATATCTCGAATACACAACGGTGAATCTTTTTCAAGTTTTACAGGTAATCACTTAACAGTGTCCTGAATGGGTCCGCAAAATAAAAAAACAACTATAAAAAAATGCCTTGGCGAGACTACTACTAATAGCCCACCTATTTTTGAGGCGTTACGTTAAACTATAGTTTTTGTACTTAAAAATGAATAAAAATGAATTAAATTTTTTTTTTATGTATCAAGACTTTATTTATCAAGCCCAACAACTTTTATATTCATATCTTTTATAAAATCCTCAAAAAAAAAATCACGAAAATAGCCTTTTTCTCGTGGTTCCAAAGTGGACTGGCCCCTTAATAGAAAGTCGAAACATGAATCAAGGGGGGTTGCGCTAGAATTCGAAAATCGAGTACTTAGAGATTTTTCAGACCCATAATCTTTTGGAATATAACTTTATAGGTACTAAGGTACATTTTTAACAAAAAAAATCGACTTTTGGAAAATCCTAGAGTGGCCTAAGGCCTTAAGGGATGTATTTGTAGATTCCCTAGTAGCGATTTCCCCAATGCTACTACACTGTGCTATTATAGAGGCAAATCAGTATAAATTGCTTGACTAAAGAATTTGTGGCAGAATAATTATCGAGATCGATTAAATATAATAATTAAATGATGCGTTGAGTAGACGAGCTGTGATGCTTTGAAACAACACGCATGCAGTGCGTTCATTGGAACAACGCGGGATCAAACGTGTCGAAATATGCGACAGAATTCTAAGCCTTAAGTATATTGAAATAACACATTTTTTTGTTCACAGTGCACACACACGCACCTACGCATATGGCAGCAATAATTTTTATGAAGCATCGTTGAGGCAATTTTAAGGGCTCTGGTTATTTTGCCTTCAACGACCCTCGGTAGCAAAGTGCGACCGGCCACTGATGGCCCATGTGAGGCTTCCAGACTAGGACCTTAATAAACGTTATGGAAAATTAAGATAAGCCCGATCAAAGCCCAAACTCAATTTCCACACGGGCGAATACCGTTTACTTTCTTTCGACCCTACAACGGAACACGGTAACACGATACAGAGATTTTTAAGATGCTATCTATTGCTGTCACGTTGATTACGCTATATCTATATCTACAAGACCCCGACACGAAGGCGCCTCTAGCGGATAGTTGAGCAACTAAGTTTTTGCCTCGCTAACGATAACACTTTTTATCGCTTAAAAAGGCCGAAGTTTCCAGACCGTGTACGTAAGACCGTAGCTTCGGCCCAACATCATTTGCAGGCTTCATTCTGCTTCGTCAGTTTGAAAAATGAGCTGCGTGTACACGCCTAAATTTGTTCTGGGAAGTTCACTTGTTTTCCGAGCTTCACGACCGGCCGGCGTGTTCTCAAGTCCATGTACACCACTCCTGTACATTTTAATCAAGTCGTGTGTGCATGCACTCGCTACGGTAGCGTTATAACGAGCACGAGCAACATCTGCGCGCCCGCTCGCGTGTACCACATATGAATTATAACAACGTTTATACGGTTAAAATCTTTAGCACCGAACGTGCCTCGTCATTGTTCATTTTGTCTGCATTCATACGCCGGGGCAGCCATCGTCTTGGCACTTTACGCACGAGCATTACGAAGAAAACGGTTAGCTCTGCAATCGCGTGTACACCATATACGGAATATATTCGTACTATACGATACAAAGTGGACATGCGCGTGGAGTCTCTGGTAATATCGTTCTTCGCGAGCCGCATAAGTGTCGATATAATATTTTTTGTCTTACTCGTAAGCAACGTGTACATTTTTTCTACCGTATTTCGGACTTCAGTCCGGTGGCGCCCTCTTGCGGAATAGTACCGGAAAAACACGTGTACCAGGGCAATGCAAATATTGGGATCTGCCGTATGAGCCGAGTCTAAAAAACATGGCGGCGATAAGAGAACCGTGAAAACGTAAACAGTCGTGTAGTTTAGTGCTAATTTCTGTGATATTATGATAATCATTAGTGCAATTTGTGATTGGGCTGGTACCAATTCTAAACAACGCAATTTTGTGGAAAAAGAGCGTATTTTGAAGGCTGGGAATATTTAAAAATGTGATAAAGTTCTTACTCGAACTCCTCACTCCTTAGGGGACGTCCATTAATTACGTGAGATGTTTTTTCTTTAATTTGGACTTTGGTGAGATTTGGTGAGATGTGGAGGCCCCCCTCCGCCGCACGTGAGATTTTTACCATAATGTTTAAATAATTACATGTCTTCGATATGTTCATGTATTTTGCTTCATACCACTAATAAAGACTTACTGATAGAGTCTTCTATCAAATACATTTTTTCTGTGAAAGCAGAAGAGGAGAAAAATGATACTACGTTTGAGGAGGTTGAAGCGTTACGACAAATCCAACTTTCGGGTCTGAAATTATTATATGATGTTGACGAATACGTTATGCACCCTTTGGAAAAAATTGAGCTATATTGACCGTTCAGTTTTTTCGTAATAAAATTGCAAAGTTGAGCACTTTAAGCCAGTGAAGCTCGTCGTCTTATGGAGACGGTCGACCGGAAGTGCAGTGATCACGGTTTTGCTGCTCACGTATCCAACTAGAGTCGTTGGAAAACTGAAATTTGATCAATTAGGCATAATACATATCGTAAAAAATCGAAAATTCGAATTTCACCGTGTAGTTCAAACAGTACATTAGAAAACGGTTTCAACTTCCGGTTGAATATTATCATAATGACGAAATAGTATCCATAGATTTGCCAACGTCGGGCGTAACAGCTGATTCATATGGCGAGCATAAACTTGCTCTGTACCAAGATTCTGTAACTCGGTAGCGACAGTTTTCATTGTCGCTAGCTAGCGATAGCCAATCCCATGCACGCGATCAGAAGAAAGGGAGCCTCTTGTTGGCTGTCGCTAGCTAACGATAACGAAAACAATCACTATCGAGTTTCAGAATCTCGCTACTGCTTGGAAATCGTCTTGAAGAATCCAGAGTCGTTTAGAATCTAATTTTTCAGTTTTTATTAGTAAATATGCAATAAATAAAATATTTACCCGAAATTTGGCACTTTGGGATCGACAAAACGAATATTCAACATAAGTTAACATAAATCAGAACACCCGTGGGATAACATAAATTTAGTCTCTTTGTTGACCCCGAAGAAGTAGTCGTACCTCCTTAAGTTGCACTATAACGGCTTTAATTTAGTGTTATTCAGTTAAAAAAAAATAGGGTAGGGTGCTCCGACACCACCTTCCCTACTCGATCCATGGGCAACTTGACTCCAAAGAGTATATTAAGATGAACAGAAAAAAATTTCATTAAAATTAATGAAAAAGATAATGAAGCAATAACTTAATTAATGCCTAAGTATAGAAGAAGATTGATAAAAACATTTGATTAGTTTTATTTTCATACTGTTAATATAGACACGTGCCTGTCCATATTTTCCGACCAGTCTGACAATAACGACATTTCACGAGTTAAAAAAAAAAGTTTATTACAAAGGGTATAGACATTTAATAAGTGTGATTGTTACCAAATATAATACAGTAATTGCAATGGTGTTATTATTCTTGTTTTTTTTAAATATTTTCCCTTCTAGAATGATTTAAGCCTTAAGAAGTCCATATTTGCACCCTGTACCTTACAAAAGGTTATAATAGTATATTTTCTGAATTACAAAGTTGACGTAAGATCTTCATTGACCCCCCCCCCCCCCCCATTTGGAGCTCACGTAATTAATGGAAGTCCCCTTACTCAAAGTGCTTTCGCAATCTTTCACGGCATATTTAATGTTCTTGCTATTATTTTTACGCGTGGAAATTCGAATTTCCACGCAGAAATTCGAATTTCCACTTCACGAATTTCATTTTCACCGATATTTACGGTTTTTCGCAAAAATTAAATACTTTCATCGTATGGCTACGTATAATTTCTATTGAAGGCTTTGCCCTAAGTACAGTTTGATTTTTCGCCACGAGATGTCATATCGCCATTTGACAAATCGCAATATCTCGTAATGTAAGCCGCGACGTCGAGTCCGAAGATTCAAGATGTTTCAGTCATTTTGTATTATCTTCAGTAATTTTTTTTTTTTGCGAAACCTCAAAAATCGCATCGTAATTGCGGGATAAAAGTAGTCGAATTGAGAAGCAAGGTTACATCGTTGCAATTTCCATATTTTCGTTAACTTCTCCATGACGATGAATTTGGCCATTTTCGAAAATTCTGTCAGGAAAATACAGATTCGTGGAGTAAACGGTGTTTTTTTTTTCAGCTATATTTAGGGCCCGACGAACATTCTGCCTGATTTCGTGACAAGAGACGCTGATTTTGTCTCATCAGCTTAGGATTGTAGTCCTGTCGCGCCTCCTGAGCCTCACGGTAAGCCACGGACTGCGTGTACTGCGCTATCTTCACCAGCCGGCGAAGTATCAATTATTTGTTCTTCGATATACGACGATAAATCGTTTAATTGAAATAACGATGAGGAAGAATCCCATAAAGCCAACTAACCTGGCGATAAAAATTCCTGTATCCATTTGTTATACCGCACGATATTAATCCCGCAATGCTCAACAAAATGGCCCGTTGAAACAACAGCTTTCTCTCTTTGCCAAACCACATTTTTCCTCTGATGGACAGCGTACAGGTACGATAATGTCCCATCCACGTCACGCGTTCAAGTAAAACCCAAATTTGTCAATATCGTCCCCGTGTGTGCAATTTCTCAATTGGCGAACTTCCGGTGCAGCATCGCTGTACCGATTTTTCCGGATGTTACGTTTAATCGGTACGTACAATTTGTCGTCGAGAAGTCAAATTTATTCAAGATTGTCGATATTTTTGCAATGCGTTTGAAGAATCGAGACGGCAGTACGTTGGCAATTTTTGCTTTCACGTGTCGCTAGCGCCATCTGGAGTTGGAGATCGAAACCGAGATTCCATACCGCAGGCGTCACTGGCGTCGCCCACGGACGATGTTATACGTTGCTGTGCATTATAATTGAATTTAGCCGGCTGTTTGCCTATCGTCTCATCCTTAAGAAGATTTGATCACGGTCTGTGGCTTTGATACCGTTCTTCGGGTGCAGGCGTAGGAATGAAACTACAATGAATTATTATCTATTTATTTATCAATTATTTTGATATCCTTCAAACTTTAGGTTTATCCTTCCGGTAATATCATAGACAGAAATCTCTCAAAATTTCAGCGAGATCGATCGACAACTTTTTGAGCTACAGTGTGAGCACTTTTTGAAAATGTAGTTTCGAGATAATCGCCTTTAAAGTTTCAATACGATAAAACTATAAATCTTAGTGACTTACCGATCAATCAGCGATTCCAGGCCCATACACTAACCCTTCAACTTCCTCGAAAAGCTGATTTTCTTCCATTTGCTGCTGTTTTCGGGCTGTACGAGCTGCTTTTGTCGAGGAAAGGCTCATCCGGTTCTGCCTCTCTATATGTGCCTCGTCGGAGTTTTCGGCGAAAACTCTGGCGTACGTCCCAACAATTATGTCCAACGCATTCAGAGTTCTTAGAATGGAGGAATAGCCTTCATTAAACACCCCAGCAGCAATATAGGCTGCGATTTTAACTATTTTGAACCCAGAATGGAGGTGTTTTGGAGCTAATCGCCAAACTGTTACGTTGAAACTCTCGTTCGAGTTTTGGATATGGCCACCCAGCATCTTTCGAGTAAATCTTGCCTCGACAAATCTTTGTAAATTGGTAAGAGATGCTGCTTCATCTCTTCAGCAAGTACCGCATACCGCTCGCTAGTTCGACGTATGCTGTCTCGGTGCTCTCTACTATGAGCTATAACTCCGTAAATATTTTATATTTCGATTTTTCCTTTTAACTTCTTAAGGGGCCAGTCCACTTTGGAGCCACGAAAAAAAGGCTATTTTCGCGATTTTTTTTTTGAGGATTTTATAAAAGATATGAATATAAAAGTTGTTGGGCTTGATAAATAAAGTCTTGAAATACATTAAAAAAAATTTTAATTCATTTTTATTCATTTTTAAGTACAAAAACTATAGTTTAACGTAACGCCTCAAAAATAGGTGGGCTAGGTAGCTCCATCACAACTCGGCAACGGCTTGTCTGAAACAAAAAAATCAAAGTCCGTTAGATTCAGTATGACACCAGCTACAAAATGACCCTCGGATATAAAGTTTTATCAAAGAATAAAAAATGGCAGATGAAAAACGAAAAAAGTAAAAAAAACGCGTTTTTTCGCAGTTTTTCGCAAAAAAAAAGAGTAAAAATCAACATTTTAAAACCATCGAGGGTCATCTTGTTGCGAATCATGTTTACAATATGTGGTTGAAATTTCAAGAGAATCGGTTTATTAGTTTTAGAGATACGATGGAGCTAGATTTTGAAAACGTTGTTTCGAGAAAAACGCGTTTGAAGTTTATACTATGAAAAATTCTTACCTAAACTCAATCGGCAATATTGACACAATATTGACACAATATTTCTGAATGTATGTACTTTCGAAAACAGTAAAAAAAAATCGATTTTTTGAAATTTTCAAAGTGGACTGGCCCCTTAATATATTATAGTTTCGAAATATGTAAAAAAAATCGACTTTTTGAAAATTCCAAAGGGTTTTCTCCCCTTAATTCTGAGAGATGCGAATAAAAAAATCACTTTTCCCGAATTAGAATGGTACGCCGAGGTACAACCTGTCACAATACACGTCGGCATTACTGAACGAGTGATCCCACCACGCGGTTCGTACTTTCAATTAACAAAATACCGATCAGACAAAGTAAAAAAAAAACGATAAAAACAAAAAATATCAATTTCCAAGTGTTCCAAATGTCGAAATTCGAAATGTGTGCCTTACGAGAGGTGCGCCGGCGCAGAATATTCTCACGTGATAAGTAGCGCCACGTACAGGTCAGAGATAGAGTTAAGAAATCCGGACTCCTACGCATTTGAATGCATAGAACTAGTTGGCGTCCCCCCCTCCCGCCCTTCTTCAACACCCTGTTTGCATCTACGATGCAATTCCCCATCTCGATTCGTTTCGACGACTTTTGCGAGGTTAGGTCGCTCCTGTTGTGAAGTATTGCCGCGTCTTGCGAAATCGAGACGAGCGCGATACAGGATAAGAAGAATCACGTGAAAACGCGGATAAAAATACGTGTAATTGTCAATGACAAAAGGATCGACGTGAAACATCGAGCGAAAAATGTTACGTCCTGCGAAAAATTTGGTCACCACTATAAAGCGCGTAAAAGAATGTTCACCGTTATTACGATGTACCCGACAACTGTCAGATACATTGGAATACGAATGTGAGCGAAAAAACTTCTCTTTGATTCTCGTAGGTTATGCAACGCTACGTTACTCATTTCTTTATTACTAATTATCGAATGAAATATTTACAGCACCGATAACCGACGAGTACAAGAGGGGTCCGAGCGACGGTCGCGCGTTGTACCTTGACGCTCAAGCTACCACACCAATGGCAAGTGTGAACTGATGAGGAATAATATTTGTACAGTGTCAAGCAACACGATACTTGGATGAGCGATCGCCTTGGCGCACGCTATCTCGCTTGTCGATTACCGAGCAGCAATTTTACTGAGCTTCTGTCGGGGAGAAACGAATTAGAATAGCCTTTGAAAAGAGTTACTGTGGGCAATACTCGGCACCGCTCTCTAAGAAACTTGAAATAGTAAAGTGACAAATGTGAGCCGAAGTGGCAGGGATTGGATCACAAATATCCTAGAGGATGTACGAGGGTGTACGATTTGGGTCTACGCATAAGACCGTAGCAAAAATACACTAATCTTCAAACGCAAAATATTCACAAAAAAAAGTGATTTTCATCGACTTAATATGTTCCATTCTGAGACTGGGGAATTTTGAAGGGATTGGTCTTTCCTCTCCATTGGTACTCCTCCCTGCCTGCAGAAATTTGTGGTTTTTTTGTTATTTTTTTTTCTTCATGGACAAAGATCCAAAAAGGACCCACCTCCGATCAGGCTGAAATTTTGCACAGACCTTCCTTTTAATATCTGAAGAGATCTCCTAAAAGGATTTGTCACGACACGTTATAGTTTTCGAGATATCGATTTTTGATGATAATTTTTTTTACTGCACTTTAAGTGAGCGTAAGTGCACTTGAAAGTGCACTTACGCGCACTAAAAAATTAATTATAAAAAAATCAAACGTTTCCGTGGACGGGAAGAAGTCATAATTGAAAGAGGACAACACCCCCTTCAACATGACACCCCTATCAACTCATAATTCGTACAACTGTACACTAAAGCCAACCCCCATTCTTTACAATGACTTTGTGCCGTCTCTCCACGAGCTTTATTATCCTTCTTTCGGAGCAGTCCTGGGAACATTGGATGAAGAAGTCTTCCAAGTGGTTTTTGAGGATGCCCGAGATACTGAAGGTTTTATTATTCAAACTATCCTGTAGCGACTGAAACAAGTAATAGTCTGAAGGTGCAAGGTCCGGAGTATAGGGGACCATTAACCTTTTAAGGACAGGGCTGGTCGATATATCGACCAGCAGTTAGGCTTGGGACTCCAATTGAGAAATTCATCGACTTTATTGATATCTTTCATGTAAAAAAAAAGTCGATTTTAATGGAAATTTCCCCGTCCTTAAACGGTTAATTACGCGAGCTCCAAATGAGGGGGAGGGGCCTCGCAAAATCTCACCAAATCTCATTTGAGAGGGAGGGGGGGTCAATGAAAATCTCATGTCAACTTTGTAATTCAGAAAATATACTATTATAACATTTTATAAGGTACAGGGTGCAAATATGGACACCTTAAGGCTTAGATCATTCTAGAAGGGAAATATTTTAAGAAAACAAGAATTATAACACCGTTGCAATTGCTGTATATTTGGTAACAATCAGACTTATTAAATATCTATACCCTTTGTAATAAACTTTTTTTTTTAACGCGTGAAATGTCGATATTTCTAGACTGGTCTAAAAAATATGGACAGGCACGTGTCAATGTTAGCAGTATGAAATAAAAATAATCAAATGTTCTTATTAATCTTCTTATTCTATTGTTAGGCATTAATTAAGTTATTGCTTCATTCTCTTCGTCATTAATTTTAATCAAATATTTTTCTGTTCATTTTAATATAATCTTTGGATTTAAGTTGCCCATGAATCGAGTAGGGAAGGTTTTCGAAAACAACCCGTGTGGACTATTTGAATTTTTGCAATCACAGACGGGCAAAGTGTGGGGGGGGGGGATTAAAACACATTGGGGTTTTTTTTTCCACCAGGCGTGAGGTTTCCCACTATGCGAATCTATAGTCAACGATGATGAGGTAAATAGTCTGAGTTGAGCTGGAACACCCCATATATATACACTATCAGCGAAGTTTCCAGACAAAAATTCAAAAAAGTTCCGGAACGATTTCTTATGCCATTTCGTCGATAGTTGAAATAAATGAATTTAATAAACGGCATATTGAAGGGGAGGAACTCACCTTCATTCTGTTTTTTTTAAACATTTTTTATTATTTTTTTTACGCCTAGTACGGTTTTTCGAAAACGACCATTTTTCGCCTTTTTTTTGTTCCTTTTCTGGTGGACCACGTTTACATACAAAAATGTTTGAATGCATTTCGTTGACCGGAATCGTAAAGGGGGAAGCTCAAGCTTCAATTTTGTTTTTTTTTTTAAGCTTACACCCAGTATATACATTTACAATTTAACTAGATATAGTTATCGACATGCAAACATGATTTTTTAAATTTTATTATTCAGGATCCCAGAGTGCTGGACAAAATGTTGCCCTACATGACAGCGTTGCACGGCAATCCTCACTCCAGAACGCACATGTACGGTTGGGAGTCCGAGGCGGCAGTAGAACACGCTCGCAAGGTTTGCATTCGCTGCATTCGTGCTTGCTCGAAATTTCATTAATTTTTTTCGAACTCATACATCTACGATAAAAGTCCTCATTACAGGACTTCTAATAACAATAATCGAGCTCAATCTCCAACATTGTTACGGAATTTAGCATCATAAAATTAACTTACTAATAGCAAATCGCAGACTTGATCGGAGCGGACAAGAAGGAAATTATTTTTACGTCCGGGGCGACAGAGTCCAACAATGTAGCGGTGAAGGGCGTCGCGAGATTTTACAAAATGAACAAGAAGCACATAATCACGACTCAAACGGTACAGTGGACGAAAGTTTATTTTTTTAATATCGTCAAGTCGAATTATTTTCGCAGAAGGGTAGATTATCGCTATTGATTATTTCGTCGCAGGAACACAAGTGTGTATTGGATTCGTGCAGAGCTCTACAGGTTGAAGGTTTCGACGTTACTTATCTTCCCGTCAAGACGAACGGACTCATCGACATGGAAGAATTGGAAGCCGCCATGAGGCCCGACACCTCTCTGGTCTCCATAATGGCGGTAAACAACGAAATTGGCGTGAAACAACCCATAGAAGAAATCGGGGCTTTGTGCAGGTGAGACAAATTGTAGTTTTTCACCAACGAAAGAAAGAAAAATGGCTGCCGTGGATCGAGATTACTCCCGTGCGGAGTTGGTTGCCAGTGAATTATGATAAATTAACTCCTTATCATTGAAACAACGCGAATCGTAAAGTAAAATAAATCGTTTGCGATTTGTTCATAGACGAAGGAAAATATTTTTTCACACCGACGCGGCTCAGGCTGTGGGCAAGATGGCGATAGACGTGAACAAAATGAACATAGACCTGATGTCTATAAGCGGTCACAAATTGTACGGGCCGAAGGGAGTGGGCGCGCTTTACGTTCGTCGAAGGCCGAGGGTGCGCGTCGAAGCGATACAGAGCGGCGGTGGCCAGGAGAGAGGAATGCGAAGTGGCACTGTTCCTTCTCCTTTGGCCGTTGGTCTCGGGGAAGCTTGCGAGCTCGCTGGTCGAGAAATGGAAGTGAGTATTTAAAGAGCGTCTCCTGTCAATTGGAGGAAACGCCCGTGACACGATCGCATGTACATTAACAAGTGATTTATTCTTGCACGAATTTTACGGATTTAGCTGGGTTCGATCGTTCATTCTCACACGACTTAAGACAATATTCTAGTCCAGAGGCCTAAATGAAAAAATATATATATTTTTTTAGTATCCAGTTTTTACGGTCTTTTTATTGTTTCAAGAACTTTTATTTTGAGGACCCATTCAGGACACTATTACGTGATTACCAGCAAAATTTCGAAAGGATTCGCCATTATTTATTCGAGATATTGACAATCAAAGATTGCACGGTTTTACGCGTGTTCTTATGGGGAGCGATGGAAAATTTCACATTTCACGTAATAACTTCGAAACCTTTCTACAGATTTAAAAAAATCTCAATTATAGAGGGACATATGACGAAGTGGGTAAAAAAAAATCATGAATTTTGATCAACTCGCTTCAGAGATATAGCGATTTGAATTAAGCAATGTCTAGCGACGCTAGCGCTAAATATCACGATAAAAATTCACTGAGCTTGCGACGTTGCCACGATCTCCGCGCTCGCTAGACTACAGTAGTGTGTACATATCCCTATACGCAGGGTAGCTACGTATTAGTAGCCGGAATGGATAGTCCTATACAAAAGTGAAGGTTTAGGTGATGGAGGAAAAGTTATTTTTGGAACTCTAAACATTATATTCGGCGTTTTCATCATTATAAGTTTTTACATCCTGATAAGATGTACAACCTACATTATAAGGATATTTCGCAATATTTCGAAGCTTTCATCGATTGAGCGGATTAAACTTTTCAGCGTAACTATGGCGAGCCTTAAAATGGGGAAAAATATTTGTTTTTTTTTTCATTTCTAGACTACAATACTGCCTTAACGTTGCTAATGAATCAGTGGTTCCGAATTCGGACCGTTATAATCTTTGTTAAGGGGCCAGTCCACTTTGGACCCACGAAAAAAAGGCTATTTTCGCGATTTTTTTTGAGGATTTTATAAAAGATATGAATATAAAAGTTGTTGAGCTTGATAAAGTCTTGAAATGCATTAAAA
Organism: Ophion ventricosus; assembly: GCA_963932345.1. Lineage (NCBI taxonomy): Eukaryota > Metazoa > Arthropoda > Insecta > Hymenoptera > Ichneumonidae > Ophion > Ophion ventricosus. Next base: position 4,088,670 of record OZ010714.1, on the reverse strand, counting down.
AAAAATTTTAATTCATTTTTATGCATTTTTAAGTACAAAAACTATAGTTTAACCTAACGCCTCAAAAATAGGTGGGCTAGGTAGCTCCATCACAACTCGGCAACGGCTTGTCTGAAACAAAAAAATCAAAGTCCATTAGATTCAGTATGACACTAGCTATAAAATGACCCTCGGATATAAAGTTTTATCAAAAAATAAAAAAATGGCAGATGAAAAACGAAAAAAGTAAAAAAAACACGTTTTTTTCGCAGTTTTTCGCAAAAAAAAAAGAGTAAAAATCAAATTTTAAAACCATCGAGGGTCATCTTGTTGCGAATCATGTTTACAATATGTGGTTCAAATTTCAAGGGAATCGGTTTTTTAGTTTTAGAGATACGATGGAGCTAGATTTTGAAAACGTTGTTTCGAGAAAAACGCGTCTGAAGTTTATACTATGAAAAACTCTTACCTAAACTCAATCGGCAATATTGACACAATATTTCTGAATGTATGTACTTTCGAAAACAATTTTAAAAAAATCGATTTTTTGAAATTTTCAAAGTGGACTGGCCCCTTAACTGCATAATTCTCATGGGAAAATTTGGTAACCGTTGATTTTTTGCAATATCAATTTAATCCTCGAAATAGCTGGAACACAGTACGCTTTTTGTTCCTATATTCATCTAATTGCGAAATACGAATAAAACTGAAGAAGAGAACGGAAATGACGTCTTTTCCATAAGAAAACACGCTAAAACTCCCAACTTTGAATGTATTTATTGAGCCTAAGCAGTCGGCGAAGCTGTTTGAATTTTCAAACGCATACGCCTGTGTACATTATCTGTAGCGTATAAAAAAAGATTCAACATCGAGTAATCAAGTACGTGCTCGTACGACCTTAACATTACCCGAAGCGTACTCTCAATAGTCGCACAAAAAAAAACATTCGACGCTGTAAGTAACAGGCGTAAATAATCAAAAGGGCTAGCGAATAGACGTTTCAAATTGTTCAACGCGTAATTTCAGTACGACTGCAGATACATAACGTCCCTGTCCAACCACTTGATTGAGAAATTTGAGACGAATCTAACGGATATCGTACGGAACGGGGATCCCCATGCTTGGTATCCGGGCTGTGTAAATTTCTCGTTCGCATACGTCGAGGGTGAGTCCCTGTTGATGGCTCTGAAGGATGTCGCTCTCAGCAGTGGTTCCGCTTGTACGAGCGCCAGTTTGGAGCCGAGCTACGTTCTGAGAGCAATCGGGGCGTCCGAGGACTTGGCTCATTCCAGTATAAGGTTCGCGCCTGTTGTCATCCTTTTCTTATTCTACAAACGACGCGTTCACACCTCGGATCTTGATCTAAAAATTATACTATTCGCGCAATATTGACCGAACAGTGGTACGGTCGGTTGAGCTCTGGACTGACATTCCGAACAACCCGATCTCCGCTAGCATCAATGAATTTTTCTCCAAATGCTTTTTATGAGACCTCGGTCGTTCGGACCTCAATATTTTTTATCGTTCCAAACTACACTCGGTGCGTGTTGAAAAGCTTGCAAAAAGAACCTTCGAGAGCTAAAAATCATCCAGACCGATGATCGTTACAAAAGGTTAATTTTTGTTTGCATGTAGTCCGACAAAACTTTAACTTCGAAGTTTCCGTAAGTTCCTCTGCGTTGTTTTCGGGAAAAAAAAGAATATCTTAATCTAGCCAATTTAGGGAGGCGAATTTTATTTTTAATGAACGCAATTTCAGCAAGACATATTGCGGTCAAATTCGAAAATTTCCATAAGACGCTGCTAAATTGCTCAGATTTTAATATATTTTTTCTCCCACACGATGAGGTAAAATTAAACATTTCATTGAACGTATCTGAGTTTTAAAGTAAATCATTGTTCTTTAACATTCGTTGCCGAAAAACTTGGACGATTTCTGAAGCGGTCTTCATAGTTCGTGCTAACTCTTAGAATTTCGGCCTTGAAGGTTTTAATTTTAAGATCCTTGTGGATCGATTTATTAGTAATATACCAAGGTACGGCGAGTATTATCCTCAGTGCATTCGATTGGAAGCGTTGGATGATTTCGATATTGCAGTTGCTGTTAGTCATACGTCCCGATTGGTTTTTATATTGCTTTATACCGGATAAGCCTCTTTAAGCCTAATAAGTGCCCTTACAACCTCATTTTTCAAAAATCAATTCCACAACAATCTTAATCTTCCGACGCCGATGTGACGTATAGATATCTTACGTCAAATGCAGCATGGGCTTTAAAAAGTACTGAAAATTCATTGATGCTAATTAGACTTGTACTAAAGCCATTTAGAGCAGCGCATTCGAATGTTCGCACTATTTTTGAGCGAACGTATTCGTGCATACAATCTTTAGATTCGCTTCGAAGTATTCGTCGCATTTATGGCTATTAAAGCGCGTCGAATAATTTTTTTTTTTTTTTTTTTAATATTCAATAAGATTTCTCTTTATTGCGGCGAGTTAAAAAAGAAGCGAGCCACTCTCAATGTAGAAAAACGACTATGTACGTTTTTGCGACTTAAACGCTACGAGTATACCCTATTTTACCAAAGAACAAGTTGCATTAACGAATCCTAATAGTGACGCTTTCACAAGGTTTGCAAACTCCTCGTATTGAATATTTATTATTTAATCGCAGATTCGGAATCGGACGTTTCACCACACTCGAAGAAATTGATTACACAGCCGAGAGTACGATAAGTCACGTAAAACGACTTCGAGAAATGAGGTAATTGCACAGTTATAATAGACGTATGTATAGATTATGGAGTTCCGATCTTCGACATTGTGAAGGATTAGGAATCTCGTAAATGCGAAAGACCAAAAAAATCATTATTTTCGTTACAGTCCGCTGTGGGAAATGGTAAAGGATGGTATCGACTTGAAGTCGATCAAATGGACTCAGCACTAGGGTTCGTTCGTTTTCTTTTTGTTTTTTTTTTTGTCCACGAAATAAAATTTTCGAAAAACATTATCCGACCAACGGTTTCCTCTCGTCGACTATAAAATATGTTTAGTCGTGATCACCGACAACGGTCGACCCTCGTAATACGACCGCTTAGCTTTTCACTAATAAAAAAAACTATTCTATCGTCGTAAGAATAATTGTGAAACGTCTTCTTTTTTTTCCCCCTCGTTACTCGCTTTCTCCTCCGCGTCATCGTTGAATCGAGAATCGGCATTCGCGGTTATCGGCCACGTTAATATTCGGTAATTTCAGCACATGCACGGAGGGTCGGTGGCTTCGTCGACGTACGAGATCTTGAAACGATCCTTGTCCATGTCGTGAAGTCCCATTCTCGATCGATTCGCCTGTACCAAGTGGTGAGCAATGTCTTCGAACATCTCGTTTATACCCTCGCCCGTTTTGCAAGACGTCTTGTAGGTAGCCGAGATGAGATTGTGACATTGTTCGCTGGAAAATTCGAAAAAAAAAAAACTCAAGATGAAGAACACTCGAGACATTCTTTGGTGCGGAATTCGATTTTAAAAGAATAATTTTTCGTGTAACGCGCTCGAATTCCATTTTCGAATAAACTCACTCGAATAAATTCATCGGACAAAATGTTATGGTCGAAAATGCGCAAATTCTCATGCCCGTGCCTACCATAAATATTACCGCAGAAAACGGAAGCATGTTTTTACAGAAAAGTTTGATGGAAAATCAAAGAAGACAATTCAATCACCAGAATTGTTCCATCTCCGCGTCCGTCACTTGTGCCGTACTGCTGTCAGCTTCGCACTTGTTGCCGCAGAGAAATATCTTCGCGTTTTCCGCGTAAGTCACTATGTCCAGCAGATGCTGCGACAGTAGATGAAACGAGGTGGAATTGTCAAGGGCAAAAACCAGAATAGCGGCCTCCGCGAATTTGTAGTAACTCGACGTTACGGAGGCCACTCTTTCCATACCTCCGGTGTCCCACAATTGTAGCTGGAATATCGAAAAAAATGTTCCTAGCTGATTCTTAAAGATGTACAGGGTATAAAATCCTAGGAATTAGTAGCGGAAATTAAAATTTTTCAAATACACGTCCTAGCTGAAAAGTGTCAGTCACAAGTCGTAAACTTTGCAGATCGAATCTTAAATTTTCAGTTAAAAGTTGTTTTTTTCTCATAATTGTTTCACTCGTTAACATTTAACTTCATTAGGGCAGAAGTTCAGCTATGCCATGCCTCGGGACTGCCATATTGTTCCAGCCCTTCAGCCGTTAACGGCGTTACCATCCGGTTTGGTGAGAATGTACGAGGGAGAGCAGAATAAAAAAATGCAAAGGAAAATTTTCCAAATCGTCAAATGAAATAAAGTTGACGTTTGTATCGTTGGAATGCGACGAAAATTCTTTTTTATTTTTCACTTTTTTTATTACACAAAATCGTATTATGCAGATTTAAGTTGTAATTCGTTAAATAAGAATGCGGAAAAATGTTTGCGTGATTTTCGTAGCTCGAATCAGCCGAAGGAAATTTGGCAATTAAAAAAAAATCACATTCACGTTGCATTCCAACGATGCAAACTTTGTCGTCAAATGAACCTAAACAAGCACAATTTCAGAACAATACAATTAATAAGATTATAATTATGTTGCCAAAACGACGTATTCCAAATTCTCTGTCGCAATGCTACGATAACGTGTCCCGTTTGTACTGGCAATGGAGCGTCACAGCGTGGTTCATTTTTTACTCAAACGTGCTGCAAAGATATCACTCCAAATTTGGAGCTTGCCGCATCAATACCATTCTTGCGGTAGGTTATTGTTGCGTAATTTTCCAGCGAACTTGCGATATTGTCATTAAACATTTATTTCGCCCGACCATGCACCGTCCCATGTTGTCATCTTGCAGTTATGAGGCTGATACGTCAATTTTTCCAGCACTCCAGTCTATCTAGGAACTTTTTAGATACTCCAAATGTACCTCCGATATTCTCTGTTTTCTCACTGCTATATTAATACTAGCATTTACGCGAGGATATGTAACAGTGTGTTGCTAGAGCACAGCTTAATGCGGCTGCAAAATATGCCTCTTCGCCAATGAAACTTGCTCCAGCATGGTGTAACATTGCCGATGTGTCATCGAAAAATGTCTATCTGGATTTCTTTCGTAATATAACGCCTCGGAAAGAAAATCTAAAGCATTCCGTATCATTACATTATGCTTTTCCTCGTTGTACGAGAGTACAACGTCCCATAAGAGCATGCGAAGCAACTACGAATCAAAAGTGTTACAATTCTTCAACGGGCTAGCGGATCGATCTTTAATTTTGCATACAGGCTTAGAACGAATGCAGTAACAATACACTCAATTTCTCTAGTTAGCATTCAGGTAAGTCTCCTGTTGTCTTTGAGAAAAAGTATGAGCCAGCATTTGATTTTCGCATATTCAAAAACACATTCTGTAGACTCTGATTTAATATTCCGAATGCCTACTCTCCTACAGTTATAAAATATGTGAACTATTGATAAACTACTTGTGAGTCTGAATATGCGTGCGCTACTGGAAACGAAGGGTGTGAATTGCAAGTGTAACGAAACCTCAGAATTGGGGGCATTCGTTGTTCGATAATATTCACAACAAAAACATATAATTGTCGCGTTACTGGAAGCGCAACTCTCGACGTTTGTCTATCTGGGAATTTTTTAGATACTCCAAATGTACCTCTGATATTCTCTATTTTACTTCAATATTAACGCTAGCATACACGCGGGGATGCATAACAGTGTGTTGCTAGAACACAGCTTAATACGGCTGCAAGAGATCCTTCTCTGCCATTGAAACTTCCTCCCGCATGGCGTAACGTTTCCAATGTGTCGTCGAAAAATGTCTATCTGGATTTCTTTCGTACTATAAAGCCTCGGAAAGAAAATCTAAAGCATTTCGTATCATTTAATTATGCTTTTCCTCATTGTACGAGCGTACAACGTCCCATAAGAGCATGCGAAGCAACTACGAATCAAAAGTGTTACAATTCTTCAACAGGCTAGCGGATCGATCTTTAATTTTGCACACAGGCTTAGAACGAATGCCGTAACAATACACTCAATGTCTATAGTTAGCATTCAGGTAAGTCTCCTGTCGTCCTTGAAAAAGTGCGATCCAGCATTTGATTTTTTCGCATATCCAAAAAGACATTCTATTCTACTCTGAACATTCTATTCCGAATGTCTACTCTCCTACAGTTATAAAATATGTGAAGTATTGATAAATTACTTGTGAGCCTAAATTTGGGCGAGCTACTAAAACGAATGGTGTGACCTGCAAGTGTAACGAAACCTCAAAATTGCGGGCATCCGTTGTTCGATATAATATTCACAACAAAAACGTATAATTGTCGCGTTACTGGAAGGCACAACCCTCGAAGTTATTTAAAACGCACACAGCAAAAAAAAAGAGGTCTTTAAACTCACGCGTATTCGTCTGTCATCGATGACGTATTCCTTGTCAATGTTGTCAAGCCCGAGGGTCGACTTTCTGTCGCTGTTAGCGACGAACGTATTATTGGCGAAACGTCTGAATATCGACGTTTTTCCAACACCATATTCGCCGCACAGTATAACCTTTTGTTCCGTCACTTTGACAGTTGCCATTATTCGCTTGATATTCGTTCGATTTTTCCGGTATTTTTGTTACACCCCCTCCCCCCTTGCGCCTCGCCTATCGAATGTCACACATAACGAAGGCGGCGAAAATTTCCGGGTTCGAATTGTCGATTGTAAATATAATCGTAAATGGACGGTTCCGAATGAATACGGGAAATTCACGTGTGAAAAATATTTGCGCGTCTTGCTTTTTCCCCCGATTGCCCCGTAACGCATGGAAGGACAGATACTGCGGGAATGTTCTTTTTTTAATGTTTTTTTTCGTCATCCCCCCCTCCCCCCTCTGTGCGTACAGCAAACTGCTGTACAACACCTACGCACCCTTGAGCGTGCGTCTAATCGAGTTAAAACGATTGCGAAAGCGAAATTTCAAAACGTCCTCCTGTTCCGACGTAACCAAAAACGGGATCATGTTGTTCCCGTGTACGCTGTGATCGTGTTTCAGTTCTGAAATCGAAAATTCTGCTTGGCGAAGAGAAAAAACGACAAAACGCGGTAACCCTACGAGGACAAAATTTTGAGACGAATAAGAAGTATTTTCCTATTGGCGAGATGTGAATTAACAATGATTTATAAAATACAAAGTGCTGAAGATGATATTCAGTCGGTATTAAAGTTTATGAATTTTTCGATCGAACCTTACTTAAAAGTCCCTCAATATAGTATTGTCATAGTCCTTTGAAGACTGGTGTAGGTACATCGCCGTTCGCCATTGGCCGCTGTTCGGCGTTGCAGTCTTCTCTGCGAATGCGCATGCGCCCACGCGACGCTACCGTACACTCGTGCATGCTCGTGCATACACGCCGCGCAATGGCTTTAGTCGAAGCAATAGAAATTTTTGCGTGACAAAAATATTAGCAGGATACCGACTGTGCCCATCACACGAAAGACAGTCCTTAGTTATATTCTGTTTCCTACTCGCAACTATCATTTATTAATTTTGTATAAACATTTAAAAGCAAAAAATCGTGCTTTTTTTCGTTTTTCGCTTGTAAAATGAAAACTAATGAAGCAATCTTGATGCTTTAAAAAGACGAATTTTAGAGAATCAAAATGCAAAAAAAAATGAGCGGCTGTAACGACTCGATCGGGTTATTATTAACGGAGAAAAACCGAAAAAAATCAGCATTTTTTTCAAACATTCATAACGCCGCCATTTTTCAAGTTGTAGTATAGGCTCTCCGCGAGATAGTAGTGATTGATAGGTACTTTATGTGTGCACAACCCAGGTGTTGTCGGATAATTAATTTTTGCACAAGATCCCGGATTCTGTCATTTCCAAAAAAAAAAAAAAAAAAAATTCACGAAATAAATCGCTACTGACAACGAAATAACTCTAGCGAGTTGAAACTCGTGCTGAAGGCGTATCACGTGTTCACCTGCCACCCCTCCACCTTTAGAACACTTACTGTGCACAGACGTATCGTAACTAAGTTGCGCGGTGAGCAAGTACAAACTAGAAAAATGCGATATTAAACTAAAAAGTTGTTTTTAACGACACCTGTGACTTTTCTTTTTTGCATAATTATAGTGAATCGAGTTCTTATCGACATTTTATATTCATTACTTATTTTAAATATAAATCAACTTTCGTCCAATTACTGGTCGGTGTACCCCACTTTCGTTATGCGGAGCTCTTCGCGACGTTTTATACGCGATTCGCAAGTTGATATCTCAATGGCGCATTTTATTGTCTCTCGCGATATGTCCGTCCATATTTTTGCGCCCGCTCTTTTGTCTTTCTTTAAAACACTTACATCGATTTTTATTAGACTTCTTTTATAACATTTCGTACAATTTGTAATAGTAAGATATATATATTTATTTATCTCAATAGTTTATGTGTGTGTTCTCTTGTGTCGTGACAACGTAAAACGTCGGGGATGGACAGTATTTATATTATAGTGTATATATTTATATATATATATATGTGTGTGTATATATATAAATATATTAAATAACGATGGGATGTCGACTGTTTTTTCTTCAGAATTAGTGCTCAATCCATTCGTATGTTTATCCTCCATTGTGTGTGCGTTTATTTTTTGTTTTCTCTCGTTGCTGGGTATACGTGTGCGCCTAAGGTATACATTTGAATACGAAATCGTGATCTTGAACGATTTGTTTTCTAGATCAACGTATAACTTGTGTACACATGGATTTGTATATGTATACATCGATATACATACATATATGCATATGAATATGCATGTACATATGCATACATACATATGTACATATATATATATATATATAAACAAGTAGAGGAGTGTTGACGTTTTTTCGAATCCTCTTCTAGTATCCCGCCAATTCGGCAAAGGTCGAGTCCATCTCGTCCGCCAGGGACTTGTATCTGTCCTTGTTGATACCGAGCTCGTCTGCAATTCGAAAGAAAAAAAAAAACGTGTTCGAATTAATTCCATCGAGGCGATATCACTCATAAAAGGTTTTGAAACGCGCTATTCTTTTCTCAATCGCGTCAACTAGTGCTGATTATTCTCAGTAACGATAAAACCATTTTTTTTATCTGAAAAAAAAATATGAAATTTTTTATCGAAAAAATGTATCTTTAAAAATCTAAATTTATCTTTAGATAAGCTTAGATTTTTTTTGATTAAAGATAAATTTAGAGATTTACATTTTACTTTTCTACTTTGACTTATTTACTTTTTTAGACTAAAGATAAATTTAGACATTTTTTAGATTAAAAATGTCTCTAAAAAACTACGTTGATCTAAAAAGAATGGAATATTTGATTTAAAAAAGTTGTCAAAAAAGAAATCGATAGATATATTTTTAAAATAGATTTTTTTTATATGAGAAAATTATCTAAAAAATATTTATCTGAAGTATGAATTTTTTTTGACAAAACATTCATCTAAAACTAAAACTAAAAATTTATCTAAAATTTATCGAAAAACATTGAATTTCTTATCTAAAAGATTATTCTTTTTAAAAATGCATTTTTTATCTCAAACAATCTATATTCATCTTTGGAAAATGGGACTTTTTATTGAAAAAAAAAAATGGAATTACGTAAATTGCATTTAAAATTGCGGTAAAGTGACAAATAAATATCTTATCGAATTAAAATGCGCTTTTAAGAAGACCGAAGCAGCGAAATTGTAGCGGGCTAGCTTTGACCGTACAAACGCGTTGCGCCGATAGATGGCTCGCGAGGCGTACGAGTAGTCAAAGCATTAAAATAGTCAGCCAGTGCTGACTGAACTGGGAGGTCGTTTGTAAGTGGACTTAGAGAGCTACGTTACGGGTCAAATCTGAATGCTGAGGGTGACAAATCGATGTCGAACACCTTGATCGATAATTTGGATCATCGGAGACAAATTTTAGTGGTTTGCCGTTAACTTTTTTTTTCGACTCAGTTCACTGACAATAAAATTCCAGCTCGATTAGCAATTATTCGTGAACAATTATGTGAAATTGTTCGTGTTCCCGGCGATGGTATAATATACCGACCTTCGAGCCTGTCGACCTCCTTCTGCAATTTCTTGACGGTCTTCTCGGCGAACTCGGCACGGGCCTCGGCCTCTTTTAGCTTCACGGTCAAAGTCTTCAATTGACGTTTGAACTCCTCGACTCTTTGGTTGGCCTGCGCACGAACAGGAAAACGAATTTTTAAATTACAATTTATATACACTATCCGCCTGTGATTCGATTTTAATGCGATCAATTGTGGATAAACGTAAGAAATAATGTCCCTTACCTTTTCTTCAGATACCTCCAATGATTTCAAGCTGTTACCGACAACCTTGAGTTCCTCCTCTAGTTCCATGATCTTACTGCAAAATCGTATATTGATCATTATGAATTTTTCGCTTTGATTTTTTCTCTCTATAAATTTTATTAATTTTTCCAAAAGTATGAGAATTGAGTATATTTTTAATTCTTTATTTTTCAGTTTAATTTCGTTACAACAAAAGTGAACTAAACGATAAACGGTCTAAAAAATCACATGTACTAAAATTGGATAATTTTCACCATACTGGATCTGTTTTACGGAGGTTGGAGCGAACCCACAATCCAAGATTCAAAAAATATATTTATATATTTGGTAATTATTTGCCGAACTTGGGAATATAATTATCATAACAGGAAATAAAATTTACAGATGAATAAAAAGAAAAGCGAGAAATGGACTTACGCTTCTCCGGATTTGACGCGGTCCTCAGCGACCTCGAGTTCGTCTTCAACGAAGGCCAACTTGCGGGAAACTTCGTCGGATTTTCCGTCAGCGTCCTCAGCGAGAAGACGCGCCTCCTTCAGCTGATTCGTCAGCTGATCCATTCTCTCTTCATCCTGCTGGGCACGGTTCTCCAATACTTTGCACATACTGAAAATTTGGGACAAACGGGAACAGAGTTCATTGATGAGAAATGAAAAATTCATTGTCAAGGGAAAAACATGATTTTCTTTTTCTTGTTCTAATTTACCGGCTTGACTCGTCAGCAGCCTGAGAAGCTTCGGCCAGCTTGGACGAGGCCGTATTGAGACGCTCTTCCGAACGTTCTAGGTCCTCCTCGATGAGCTGGACTTTTCTGTTCAAAGCAGCCACCTCGGATTCGGCCTGCGAATTATTTAAGACCCAACGTTACCTAAACAACTCATTAGTATAATTTAAGGATTTTTGGGACAAGTAACGAAATGCTACTATTCGATTCAAATTTGTACAGTAGATTCTTCGTCAGGTACTGAGTGCACTCTCAAAATTTTAAATCGATCGTCTACACCGTTTACATAAAATTGACAATTGAAAAAAATACTTTTTATCATACACGGAGAGAATTAAATGTTAAAAATTACCGTGCAGTAACGGTAACCAGATGACAACCCTGAAACTTCGCTTATTATTACTGAGTAAAACATAGATTTTCACGAAAATAAAATAAAATTTCTTCTTCAGATAGAAAATTTTACCAGATTTTCTAGTAAATTTTCATGTGTAACAAAATACGCAAAACTTAAATTTAAAAAATATATAATATCAGCGAAATTTTACTGTGCATTTTATTATTTTATGCCTTTCAAAAAAGTCTATAAAAAAGTATCGTCTTTATGACAGTTATTTTAAGATTTATTATAAAATTTAATAAGTGTTATAGGAAAATGTATTGTGCTCTCGGTAAAAATTATCGTGCGCGCTACCCTTCTTGTATAGTAAAATTTTAGCTAGGTATTTGAAATTTTCTGTAACGTGAGTTAAAAAAAACTTGTCGCATACGAATTATTATGCTTTTCTCACGTGTCACCACATTGAAATATATCACGGTAATTTTTACCGTGAAATTCACGACAAAAATTACTTTTTAATTCTCTCCGTGTAGGGAGATGCCTACACTCATCGCTGATCGGCAGTTTTATGCGCGAATTAGTGTGTGAAGAAATGCTAAGAACGTTATATGAAAAACTCAAACCAGACTGCCAAAAAGAAATATTTAATTTAAATAGGATCTATTTGAATCAAATAGATTTTTTCCTTGTCTCGCGGCCGTACTACGAGCCTCTTTATTTCAAATCTTTTTTTTAAATTTGTTCAAGCTATTCTTTTGAAAATATTAAATATATTCAAATTAAATAAATAAAGATAAAACATGATATGTTGCACGAATACGAGAAAGGAATATAGGTTCATGACATAAAGGTGCGATGGAAAAAAGTTAAATTATTTTTCTTTTTTTTCACTAACAAGGCTGTTATTTGGAAGAAAAGAGAGGTATCGTCGTGCCTTTTATTAACAGGCGCGACTATTTATGTATAGAAAGATTAAGCATTTTCCTCAAATGCATTATAAGACAATAGTCTTATAATGAAAACAAAGTCATAAGATTTTTGAGAGACTGAATCGTGTACCATTTTTCCGTCTGTCTCTTTGGTCTTATACTACCAGATGAAACCAAATCACAGATTTATTAGGAACAAATAAAATATTTCGTTATCGGACGACATTAAATAGATCTTCATTTGAATAAATAAATATATTTAAAATAAATAATTTTAATAATGGAATGCAATAGGAAAAATATGATTTCACGAAAAATCTATTTAATTCAAATTAAAAAAAAAACTAAATAGACGCATCTAGTTAATATCAAAAGAATTTATCTGTTAGTGCACTCAGTACATTATGACATTTATGTCACTAAAGAATGAAATGATCCGTCTACACCGTTTATTGAGTATTGACAATTTTCTTAATGAAAACGATCAGTTTTTCCCTGACCGACGAAACGTCGCATAAGTGCTAGAAGGCGCGCGTGTTTGAATACTATTAATCGCCGTAGCGCGTCCATACGTTCGATAAAACGCATTTTCAAAGAGAAGTGATATTTATTTTATTTTCAACACTTGACCTTTATCTTTCAAAATTGATTCGCGTTAATAAAGAAATATAATTTGTATGTTTTTTCTTTAATGGACTGCGTAGATTGCTACGCACCGTCAATCCGTCAAAAAACGAACTCGCAATACAAACAGTGCGCTGTCACCAAACTTATCAATTTTTTTTATATACAAAATAATCGAAAAATATATATTGACATAATATTGAAAACACGTTATTGATACGCTTGTGTAGAAATAATAATAATTTTGAATGCCGAACTCGAAATTTATTACAGTAATGGGATCGTTTTCGAACGAAATACCGCCCTCCCCCCTCTGATGACCTGACCTAAAGATAAGCTGTTCAAAAATGTCTCAAAGAAACTCAAAACTTTATTTTCGTTAGTTGCATAATTAAATCAGAGAACTCACGTTGGTCAGAGACTTTTCGCGCTCCTCGAGATCCTTGTTGGCCTGCTCGAGATTACCCTTGTTGGCGGTAAGATCAGCCTCGACCTGTTGCAATTTCTTGCGCAAGTCACCGACCTCCTCGAGAACTTTGTCGGCCCTCATATTCGCCTCTTTTGCCTGTCCCTCGCAGGTGTCAGCTTTGTCCTGCGCGTTGTCCTTCTCAAGCTTCATCGCTTGCATCTTCTTCTTGATCGCGTCCATGGTGGCGGCTTTTTTTCGACGACTTTTCTCACGAAACTAACGAGTTTGCTGTAACGTGACAATTGTTTCGCTTGACCTTTTTCTGTTTATTTCATCGATATCGACGAATCTTGGGGGGAGACAAAACGACGATCTATGAAATGGACAAATTGGACGGTTCACGTTAACATTATCAGTCTTTAATCACGAAAAATAAAAGTGATCACTTTCAAGGATACTTTTCTCTATTTTACTCCAATATTTTCGATAAAGTATTGCCGGAAAATTCTATTCGGTAAAGAAAGCATTTTGATCGCACACAATTCAAAGATTCATTGTTAAAGAATGGAGCAAGCCGGGACAATGTATCAAACACGCCAAAAACGAAATAGACAATAACACATGTTCACGCCTTTTACACGTTTGCGTTAGCATTCAAATTTGAACTCAGCATTCAAGATACGGACCTCATGTCGAAAGCTTCTTTATTTTTCTTCGCGATGTTTCCGATGTTGGAGAAAAAAAAGGTACTTCGGTTCGCACAGTTAAAATGGCTCTCCGAGATCTTTCGCAAAGTTTTCTTCCCCAGTCAACCGAACAGAATCTCGTGATTCATCTCCGACTTCTAATCGGCTATATCGATGTCTTAATTTTAGAATAAACGTGGAATTTGGACGCAGAGGGAGAACGGAGTTAATCGGATTTCGTACGTTTTCGAGCCTATCACATCTCGGATCAAAACTCGCATATGTCGATAGAACCCGCAAATGATATCAATTGCTGCGCCCTTAAGGGATTAAAACCGACTTGGGGCTTGGAAAAATAGATATAAAAATAAGTAAAAATTTTGGAGCGACTATTGAATATATAAAATAATTTTCATTTTTCACAAATACATTATAGTTTTGTGAATAAATTTGAAAAAAAAATCGATAATGGCGGATATATAAGTCGTCTAGTAGGACCCTCTTTTCAAACTGGTGAACGAAATATCTTGAAATCTACTCAACCGATTTTGATAAAATTTATACTCCATATTCTTTATAAAATTATCTGGAATGTAGCATAGGTTTTTTTTTGATTGGATGCTGCGTTCATTTTTTTATCAATTTTTGAAACTAAAAATGTTGGTAATAATCCGATTTTTTTTTCAAACAGCTGTCATTTATACAATTCTTTTTTTTCTTCTTATTCCCGACGATGCCGGACAGACAAAAAACTCCACCATCGGCAAGGATTTTCAAAAGAGGTTCCTACTAGACGACTCATATCTCCGCCATGTTTTTAATTTTTTCGCCTTTGTTTTTTAATTTGCTGATAAAACGATAATTTGTGAAAAATCAAAAAAAATTTTCTATATTAATAGTCGGGTAAATTTGTTTTTAACCTCGTGACACTTAGAATATTATATATTACGTATCCATTGTTGGCAAAAAAACTTTCAACAATCTTGTAGCAAGTTTTACAAATAATAAGGGTCGTGTTTTTCACCGACAAATGTTGAAGCATATTGATTTATTTCGAAACGTCAAAGTTGATTTTTTTTGTCGAACGTATAAAAAAAAAAAATCGTACACTTCATTGTTCCAAAATATGTTTGTCTCATAAAAAAAAAATACAACAATAATTATTCTCTCTGTTACTCCTATTATTAAACTCGATGCCGGTCATTTTTTGAATAAAATGATCCCCAAGCGATGGTTGCCCATTCTCAATAATCGCAGTAAGATTCAATGGGTGAAATTTTTGACATTTTCCAATTGTTTTTCACCACTGGGGAACGGAAAGAGTTCGGAAAAACTTTTCTTTTTTTTTACCGATATCAGGCATTACCGACAATTTGCATAAAGTATTGACAAAAATGGAATGTAATGAACGTTGACAGCAGCGTGTGATCATAATCGATAATAGAAACATATCGGGATCGATCGAGACGGAGTACAAATGAAAATTATTCCAGACAAATTAATCATGTGGATTGTGGCAGACCGCGATTACTTTGGAGTGAGCGAGAGGAGGAGAGAGGGAGAGAGAGAGTCCACCATAGGAAGCGGGTGTCCACGGAAATAGAATCTACCCAACGTTTTCTATTAATACCGCGTTCCCGAGGTTGGCCAACACCAGAGATTTCTCTGGCTCAGGCTGACTTAACTGGAGGAAAGAGGAGAGAGAGAGAGAGAGAGAGAGAGAGAGAGAGAGAGAGAGAGAGAGAGAGAGAGACACAGCATCTCGGATATTTCTCTCTCTCTCTCTCTCTCTCTCTCTCCCTCTCTCTCTCTCTCTCTCTCTCTCTCTCTCTGCTTCATAACCCAGAAGTTCGAGCTTTACTTGGCCGCCAACGCCGGCCGACATTCGATCTAAGTGGTCGCTCTCTTTATTTATAGACTTTCCGAAAACTTTGCGAAACAACCCTCGAAGATCCGAAAACGTAAGCTCGCACATAGGACCTTCCCGAGACTCTTCGATAACCGTTTTCCTTCAATCTGTATTTTTCATTCGCGAATAATTAATTTTTTTCCACGCAGCCCTCGGTAGCCCCAGTAATCCCCTTATCAATTTTAATTGCTTGGCAATAGTTACTCTCCACTCTTACAAAATGTTTTCCACGTAATTTTGGGATCAATGCCAATTCACTCGTTAACGTTCCGCGATCGGGTGACCTATCGTTGAAACGCGAGAAATGTTTTTTTTTTCGTGACTCTGGTGTCCCAATGCATTGGGGATTGCGGGGGCTACCTGTTGACTCCGCGGTCAAATTTCCTCGATCTTAACGATCCTACGATTCTCAACGAACACCGCGTTAATCAACAAATAAGTTTTACGTAAAACGCCTCGTTATTTTCTATTTCGAAAAAAAAAAAAAAAAACACACACACAAAAAGAGAAAACTTGTTACGCTCAACGCACACGAAATTCGGTAAAAATAATGCAACATTGTCAACCGTGTTAATGAGTAGTCTACTTACGACATTCTAAAGCATAAAGCGGTATACAGGCAGAGCGCTGTTCTTATTAGTTGCGCATTTGTTTTTTTTTTTTGTCACAGTGTTTTCTCCTCCCAATGACTCCGGGAAGTGAGTAGAAACGTTGGGCCAGTCTTGATAGTAGTCGGGTCAAAAGATGGAAAAGAAAGCTGTCGTTGTTGCAAGAGCAGATGCGGTAGAAACTCTTGCGCCGTCGTCAGCGAAGATACGTTCCAAGTAATCCCGCAACGATTTGCTCGAACTCTCTCTCTCTCTTTTTTTTTTTCACACTCGCGCGACGTTCTTTATCATCCCCCATTCTTGGGCTCCTTCGTCTGTTACTAAAGTGTACAAAAAAAAAAAACAAGAAGAAGAAAAAAAAACAACAACGTTAAGAAGCCTCGTCGCACCCTCAGCGAAATAATCCAAAGTTGGTATTAGGAGCGCAGCGGAAAAGCTCTCTTTCACAGCCCCAAACTCAAGGCACAACATCGGCGCGAAGTTCTTTCCGTCCTGGTTTTTTTTTTTTTTTTTCGTTTTTTCGTTTTTAACGTCCTTTCCTTCTGTTACCTTCTCAAGCCACGAGAAAGATAACGTTGTTTCTTCTTCTTCTTCACTCTTTGTTCTCCGAACGTCGTAGAAAAATTGCAATGGAGAATCGCAGAAGAGACGAAAAAAATCAAAAAAATAAAAAAAAATAACGCAGAGACGATTGCGCCTCGTACTCGTGGATATATAGCGAGAGCAGGAAAACACTTACCTACCCGAGCTAGCGGAGCGACGCGAGACGAGTGCCGAGCCTACGGCTGACGTGACGCCGCAAGCTCCCCCAAAAACTCACGGGTGGGGAAACCAAAAATGGCGAGCTCAGAGCTTTACGCATCGCGGATATAACCGAGTACGACCTGCGGTACACGTCACTAAACGCGGTGCTGGTTTCACCCGCCGAAGGGAGAGAGATTAAGCAAAATAGAGAAGGAGAAGGGAGGAGGTGGAGAAAATTATACATTATCGTCTTCATCATTCACTGCCTTCTAGTCCCCAATGATATTTTCAATCTTTACGCCAATGTGAAGAGCTTGCAGCCTGTTGGAGGGAACACACTTCCCCTATCCTCGAAGAACAGCTTTACATCCGAGGAAAAACGCCGCGGCGGGGTGGGGGGGGGGGGCACGCCGAGACTGGAAAACGTTCAGGGTGGGGCGGAAATAACTTTCGAATGATCTTTGCAAAACGTCCGAAGACCGGAAATTCACTTTTGGATCGTTACAAGTGGGCGGATAAATGGGTTGCAGGACTCTTTAAGGGATTCTCGTTTACTATGTTAGATTACACGGAGATAATTAAATGTTAAAAATTACCGTGCAGTTTCCGTCAGCGTCCTCAGCGAGAAGACGCGCCTCCTTCAGCTGATTCGTCAGCTGATCCATTCTCTCTTCATCCTGCTGGGCACGGTTCTCCAATACTTTGCACATACTGAAAATTTGGGACAAACGGGAACAGAGTTCATTGATGAGAAATGAAAAATTCATTGTCAAGGGAAAAACATGATTTTCTTTTTCTTGTTCTAATTTACCGGCTTGACTCGTCAGCAGCCTGAGAAGCTTCGGCCAGCTTGGACGAGGCCGTATTGAGACGCTCTTCCGAACGTTCTAGGTCCTCCTCGATGAGCTGGACTTTTCTGTTCAAAGCAGCCACCTCGGATTCGGCCTGCGAATTATTTAAGACCCAACGTTACCTAAACAACTCATTAGTATAATTTAAGGATTTTTGGGACAAGTAACGAAATGCTACTATTCGATTCAAATTTGTACAGTAGATTCTTCGTCAGGTACTGAATGCACTTTCAAAATTTCAAATCGATCGTCTACACCGTTTACATAAAATTGACAATTGAAAAAAATACTTTTTATCATACACGGAGAGAATTAAATGTTAAAAATTACCGTGCAGTAACGGTAACCAGATGACAACCCTGAAACTTCGCTTATTATTACTGAGTAAAACACAGATTTTCACGAAAATAAAATAAAATTTCTTCTTCAGATAGAAAATTTTACCAGATTTTCTAGTAAATTTTCATGTGTAACAAAATACGCAAAACTTAAATTTAAAAAATATATAATATCAGCGAAATTTTATTGTGCATTTTATTATTTGATGCCTTTCAAAAATGTCTTTAAAAAAGTATCGTCTTTATAACAGTTATTTTAAGATTTATTGTAAAATTTAATGAGTGTTATAGGAAAATGTATTGTGCTCTCGGTAAAAATTATCGTGCGCGCTACCCTTCTTGTATAGTAAAATTTTAGCTACGTATTTGAAATTTTCTGTAACGTGAGTTAAAAAAAAACTTGTCGCACACGAATTATTATGCTTTTCTCACTTGTCACCACATTGAAATATATCACGGTAATTTTTACCGTGAAATTCACGACAAAAATTACTTTTTAATTCTCTCCGTGTAGATTATATTATTGGTATGCTGAATAAGTTTTGGCTGTTTTTTTCGTGAAAATTAATGCTTTATTTTTTCAAAAATTAGTAAAAAAAGCATGTCACTGAAAGTATTGTCAATCGCTAGCCACTATTTTTTCCTATTTTTCTGGCAGCATTTTAATTCCACGTCGGAAAAACGACACGTCTTTTGAGGCTATCCAAGAGTCGACACATTTTTTGGCATCTTCATAAGAATTGAAGTGCTCCTCAGCCCGGCCATGTGCCATCGATCGGAAGAAGTGATAACCGGAAGGGCCAATGTCCGGTGAATACGGCGGGTGGGGTAGAACTTCTCATTTAAGCGTCTCCAAGTAGGTTTTCACTGGTTTTGCAACATGTGGCCGAGCTTTGTCATGCTGCAAAATCACTTTGTCGTGTCTCTGCTCGTATAGCGACCGTTTTTCCTTCAATGCTCGGCTCAAACGCATCAATTGCAGTCGATAGCGATTTCTCGTGATGGTTTCGTTTGGTTTGAGCAGCTCATAATAAACTACACCCAGCTGATCCCACCAAATGCAGAGCAGAAGCTTGGAACCATGGATATTCGGCTTTGCCGACGATGTTGATGCATGGCCGGGCTTACCCCACGATTTTCTACACTTAGGGTTATCGTAGTGTATCCATTTCTCATCACCGGTCACGATACGATGCAAAAAACATTTCCTTTTCTGCCGTTCAAGCAGCTGTTCACACTTGAAAACGACGCCGTTCGACGTCTCTCGGCTTCAACTCGCACGACACCCAATGTCCTTGCTTTTGAATCATTCCTAATGCTTCCAAACGTTTTGAAACTGTTGTGTGATCAACTCCTAATGATTCTGCAAGTTCAGCTAACGTCTCACGTGAGTCTTCATGGAGTAATGCATCAAATTTGTCGTCTTCAAACTTTTTCGGTGCGCCAGAGCGTTCTTTATCTTCAACATCAACATCATTATTTTTGAAGCGTCTAAACGAATCTCTGCATGTTGTTTCTGACAAAGCATGGTTGCCGTAAGTCTCAACAAGAATTCTGTATGCTTCAGTTGCTGATTTTTTTTTAAATAAAGTAGTGCAGTAAAATTCCCTTCAAATACTTTTTTTTTTGGAAGTTGCCAAAAATAATAGTACCTTCGCATGAAAGGGAGAGGTGCTAAAAGGTAAAATAAATCGAGAAATAAAAGAAAAACCGATAAAATAATTGTGTAAGTATGTAAGAACGACAATTGCATGGTAAGAAGAAAAGCATAACAAAGAGAAAGATGATTGTGAAAAAAAAAATCAGGAACGTAAACAAATCATACAAAGGGAACGTGTAAAAGGGTATGGGAGAGGGGTGTATAGATATGGGGGAGGGGGGCTGGAAATAAAGAACTAAGTAACTAGCACCTTCGTAATGTTAACGAATTAATTTTGACAAAAGACTAAACCTAAAATTGCTAACGATAGAGATATCATTACCTTGAAAATAACAAAAATCTCTGCCCCGAGAAATGAATTACTTCTAATAATTCGTCTGCTCCGACCGCACGTTATAATCCATGCGTGAATCAGCCTAAGCCAAAAATTGCAAGTTCCCGACGCGTCCAAATCTCGCCTCCGTTTTTTCTCTTACTTTTCTTTTTATGGCGAACTTTTGCATATGTGCTTTTATTTGGGCTGGTGGTGATTCACGGATGGAAATAAACTCTTGGTAGTATAGGAAACAGGAGAACGGAATAAATTACCACGGCACATGAGATCCTTAAGGCCTTAGGCCACTCGAGAGGCAAAAAAAGGCTGTGTGATTTTTTTTTCAGCGAAACCATAAAATAAATTGCAATTACAAAATAGGGGTTTTATTATACACGTGACTATACAAAATTATTTTTTTACAGCGATACATGTCAAAATGGCGACTGTAGCATTTTTCCGACGACGCCTTTATTTCTAGAAAGTCAACGGCCGGACCAACAGCTCCTATAATTTTTGAGTTATGATGAGACACTAAAGTTTTTTCGATTATATATAAGAATAGGTATAGAAGTACGTAGGATTTTTTTGATATATTGTTTTTTGCCAAAATGGCGCATTTCTAAAACAAAAAGTATAAAATGCCATGAGAAAATCGTTAGAAAATTGTTTATAAAAAAGGAACTATGCAATATAATTTAAAAAATCCTACGTATTGCCTCAGAAAATGTAATTCTAAATATACAGTTAAAATTTTTAGTGAATCGGTTGAAATTTGTTTGAGTTATGAGTCCGGCCGACTTGAAAAATGTAGTTTTGAGATAAACGCGTTTCAAGTTAGTAGAAAGTCACGACATGAATGAAGAGGGGTTGCGCTAGAATTCGAAAATCGAATACTTAGAGATTTTTCACTCCCATCATCTTTTGGAATATAATTTTATAGATACTAAGGTACATTTTTAACAAAAAAAAATCTATTTTTGGAAAATCTAAAGTGGCCTAAGGCCTTAAGGAATTCCTTTCACGAACCCGATTATTCATCAATTAAGTGATTTTCGTAGATAATTAAGAAAAAAATACATCCCAATATACTGGTAAAATTTTAAGTCAGCTTACCGTACTTTTGACAAAAAAGTTACTCGCCCAACGATACCCAGGTAGCAATTTCTAGATAGTTTTCCAGAAGTTGTCTAATTGGGTACCAAATGTCCACTTAGAAGTTACCTATTAGTGATCGTGTGTCCAACAGTTATCTTTTTGGATGGTTGTTAACTTCAAGGTAACCTTCGAGCGGACATTTGGTACCAGTTTAGCTGACGCTTGGGCAACTTTTTAAAAATTGCTGTTTGGGTAGCGATACATAGCAAGCATTGAGGAGATCGCGCGGGCTGACAAGTATGGTCGTATTGCGGTAGATGGCAGCACCGCGTAGTTTTCGGTGACCGCGAGGGATTTATATTTAATGGATCTTGAAGATTTAGTACTTTGTTAAATTTGGAAACCTAGATTTTTCTTTTAATTTAGATCTTATCCTTTTCGCAACGACTGGCATGGGCATGCGTCAGGCCATGGGTGCGTAGATGTTGCCTAAATTTAATTAAATTAAGGAAGTTAATTGCACACACACACACACACACACACACACACACACACACACATATATATATATATATATATATATATATATATATATATATTAATTACGAAATACAGCTATTGTACAAGCCTTGTAGTATTACTAAAAAAATATATATATGGAGAGTAGTAAATAGTGGATATTACTACTGTAAACATATGCGAATACCACAAGACATGTCAAAGCATGGCAAAAACAAAGAAAAGAAAAAGGGACCAAGAACATCAAAAGAAGAGGACAACAGGAAAATATAATGTATTTGCATTTCATTGGTAAAAATCTGATGAACGGTGGTGTGAGTCGAATTCAACTCTTCCCCGATCATTCTGACCGTCAACCGACGACCTGAACGCACAAGATCCCGGATTCTGTCGACATTTTCATCGGTTCTTGAAGATAAAGGCCTTCCGCTGTGTGGTTCATCTTCAATCGACTCTCTTCCTTCTGAAAATGCCCTAAACCACCGAAAAACCTGGGCCCATGACAAAACACTCTTTCCGTAGGCATGCTGAAATAATTCAAAAGTTTCCGTTGCACTGTACCCAAGTCTGAAGCAAAACCTGATAGCGCACCGTTGCTCAAAATTGATGTCACTCATTTTTAGAACGCACCAGAAAAAACAGTTTCACAAAAAAAAAATCGCTACGGACAAACAAATGACTCTAGCAAGTTGGAACTCGTACTGAAGGCGTATCACATGTTCACCTGCCGCCTCTCCAATTACCACGTCTCAAGTTTTGCCAGATCGAACACTACATTGTCAATCCCATTACTTAATTTACACATCTCGTATTACTACACGGAGAGAATTAAATATTAAAAATTACCGTGCAGTAACGGTAACCAGATGACAACCCTGAAACTTCGCTTATTATTACTGAGTTAAACACAAATTTTCACGAAAATAAAATAAAATTTCTTCTTCAAATAGAAAATTTTACCAGATTTTCTAGTAAATTTTGATGTGTAACAAAATACGCAAAACTTAAATTTAAAAAATATATAATATCAGCGAAATTTGACTGTGCATTTTATTATTTTATGCCTTTCAAAAATATCTATAAAAAAGTATCGTCTTTATAACAGTTATTTTAAGATTTATTATAAAATTTAATGAGTGTTATAGGAAAATGCATTGTGCTCTCGGTAAAAATTATCGTGCGCGTTACCCTTCTTGTATAGTAAAATTTTAGCTACGTATTTGAAATTTTCTGTAACGTGAGTGAAAAAAAACTTGTCGCATACGAATTATTATGCTTTTCTCACTTGTCACCACATTGAAATATATCACGGTAATTTTTACCGTGAAATTCACGACAAAAATTACTTTTTAATTCTCTCCGTGTATTACCCAAATTTTAGTTGCCAAATTCGCGTTTAACTTCCTTTCATGCCCACAGAGCGATTTGAAGATGTGCAGACCCTGGGACAACGAAGAAGTTGGGAAGCCCCTAATTATTTGTTAAGCGAGATAAATTTTTGATAGTGTTTAAATATCTCTCGATTTCTTTATTTTTATATTTACCCTAATACCAAAAAAAAGTACATTGTTAGCATAGTGTTTTACGTTTGATTTGTCTAATGTTTTAATGTTCTTATCGCAACTGTAGCTTTCTAAGTAAATAAAAAGATATTAAAAGTATATTTTTACAAACATTTTCATTTGCTGGTAGCGACCGCTAATCTTGACATTGAAAATATTTTAAAAAAATAACTCAATAGTTTTTTGGGCCTTAAAATCGAACGAAAGAATGATGAGCGACATTATAATAAAAAAATGTTTGCTCCGAATAAGAAGCATCCTAATGCAGATGTCCATAATAAATGTATGTTTGTAAGCCATCGTTATCCTTGAGCCATTAAATATTAATGTCGTACAAAGTCTTCGGACATGACGCCCGAGGCCCAATTTTGGTTTGTAGCCAACAAGAATCGGCATATGCGTAACATTAGCGGCCTCTATATCCTCTCCTCGGTTCGCGTTTTCGAGCATTCGTTTACCAGGGAAATGTGTCCCTCCCAAGAATAGGATTCGGTATAACGACACGGGAGTAGCTATTTATACGCGTTTGTTAAACATATCCGATATACATATAGAAAATGAAAGAGAGAAAGAGGAAGAGGGGGGGGCAGGGTAAGGGGCGTCGAAGAAAATAAGCATCGTCGAATCATCACGGGGATTCGACAGTAGAGTTTTATCCGCATCTCATGCCCGAGGGAATCTTCAGCTGTTGTATACAGGCACGTCCATTCAGCAATGAAAAGCTGCGTTATGGAGTAGCCGTCGAATCTTTGGAATAAATTGATGAACGTAGCTTTACGAATATTACGAAGTAGGTCGAATTCGAATTGAAGAATGCGTGATTTTCTTTTTTTTTTTTTTCGTAAGGAAGAAAATAAGAATACACGGATTTACCAAAGGAAATGAGGAGTATCGGGATATTCAAAGAGAGAGATTAATTTTTTTTTCACTGCGCCCATTGACGATCAAATTTCAGCTGAACCTTCATTGGGCGTAGCGCCAATACGTTCGAACGAATATTTACTTGATCGGAGAGGCGCGAGCTTTTCGTTTAAAAAAACTATACGAAATTGCTTTATTTTTTATTCCTCCAAAATGATACAGTGAAATTTATGAAAATTTCGAAGTTGAATTTTCATTGGAGATATCTAGTTCTAAAAAAAAACATAGTATCCCTCAATGTTCATCGGCAAAACGTTTGAGTCCTCCGTTAAAGAGTTTCGACACTGAAATCGATTGAAATTTATATCACCGAGCGATTAATTTAGGATGTATTAACTGCCCGAAAATTAATCTGTTTCCCAAGATCGTTACGGAGATTTTTTAATGTTCAAGTTTGAAGCTTCATCTATTTCATTAATTCCCAAGCGGTGGTCCGCGGGAACTAATGTGGTCCGCGAAACGTTTAATTCAAAAGTAAAAAACGTCGACATTTACGGCGTAAATGTTAAAAATTACGGAAAGGTTGCAGAGGAAGTCTAAGAAGCGCTATCTTATGTTTTTATCCAGTACTTATTTATGCGAACAAAGATTTTCGGCTTTGTTTGTAATTAAAAACGAATCCCGGAGTCCATTGAAAGTAAGTGATGATGTGCTTGTAGCTTTCAGCAATAGTTCTGAGCGTTTTCCGCTAGATGTCTTTAATGAGCCATATCTCACGATGTATACATCGCATCGGGCCATACTATACGGCGATTTAAAGGTGACATTACGCTTCAAAAAAAGTTCTTTGACAATTTTGTGTTTGGTGAAGCCAGTTGTGTGTTACAGTGTTCCAAAATGGAGGTAAAAAAAAGAGAACACTCGATACATTCTTCAGTACCACTACGACCAAGGTGAAAAGGCGGAGCAGGCGGCCAAAAAAATTTGTGCTGTTTATGGACCCAATACGGTATCGAATGCTACAGTAAAGCGGTGGTTACAACGATTCCGTTCTGGTAATATGGACGTCGAAGATGAGGCACACTCTGGTAGGCCAAGCGTCGAAAATGTCGATAAAATCATGGAAATCGTCGAGTCGGACCGGCATGTGAGCACTTATTCCATTGCCAGGAACTGAAGATTAGCCAGAAAACCGTTTGGAACCAGACGATATTAAATTGATCTTGATGTGAATAAATAAATATATTTAAAATAATTTTTTAATAATGAAATGTAATAGGAAAAATTTGATTTCACGAAAAATCTAGTTAATTCAAATTTAAAAAAAAATCAAATAAACGCATCTAGTTAAAATCGAAAGAATTTTTCTGTTAGTGTAGTATTAACAATAACATCAAAGTGGTCTATGGTCATGAAAAGGTTAGGAGCTACTGATTCCATTTGGTAACATGACAACTCGTAAACACTTGTTATAGGGCTGTAGAAACAAAAATAATACAAATATTTCGATTAAAAAACTGAGCAATCCATGATTACAGTGTCAAATAATCAAGGAGTTTCTCTAGTTCGTTCATTATTAGTAATAGTCGAAAAAAAAAATGTGAATTTTGAGCTCGAACGCTTTGTTTTCGGGCATTAACGAAACTTGTAGGTTAAACGTGGCAACGCCGCATTAACTGGCTCTGTCGAGTGAGCCACTCACAGTCGAGCATTAACTGGCGGGTATTTCAAAATCGGCGGTTGTTTAAAACGTACATAGTATATTACGGCATATCGAACATTATAATAAAATGTGTTTATTCGTCAGCTCGACATTAATAACGTTTTCTCGACTTTGTCGAATCAAAAACACTTTATAAAATGTTGAACGTTTTTCATCATATAAATAATTTGTAGCCGACGACGCTTTTAACGAGTCAGTGGTGCCAATGGCACAAACTGCCGCTGTTGCCCAGGTACATCGGTTATTTTTTCTTCAATATTATTGCAACATATATTTAATTGCAAAAATGATAACTATTAATATCATTGCCCGACTTGGAAATATTTTTCAACAATATTATGAATTCATAAATTAGCCATAATTAATGTTTACATGAAATTTTATTTGCAAGCAGTCTGCCGAAAATTCATTTTCATGCCCACTTTTGCAGCCACGGAACGATATCGAAACTCCTTAAGGCCAGTTGTAAACTTTATTTAAAGCCGAGGCATTTGCCATTTTTTGGGTTTCAAGGCCACTGTGTCGCTGTTCGGCTCGATTGGAAAATGTGTCTGAGTATTATTTCAGTACCCAATACACCTGGCTGCAACGTCGAAACTGCTAATACCCACGTTGTATTTACAAATCTGCGGTGAAAATACTCGCTTTCGCGCAAACTCGAGCGTTTGCCATAAAATCCGTCCGATATATCACGTTACTACAATTATAGTTCGTAGACTATAGCTCACTTGGAGTTAAGCTCGTACGAAGATCTCACACGCGTGAAACTTGACGATATTCAGTGTCGTACTTACCTGACTCGATGTACGGTGTGTTTCATTGCAGAGTAGGAAAAAAAACGTACACATAAAGTGTATTAAAACGATGGGTGATACCATCGTTTCGAAAAACATATTTGATTGTTAACCAACGTTGTCCGCGGCCTCGAATTTCCTCTCTGGGCCAACGAAATAATTGACTATGTAGACATTTTTTTCTTAAATAAACTTTGCGATCGACGCGAGCCCATTCTCTTATTTTTTCATATACCTTCGATGTTTGCGCCAGTAAATTCCAGCGCTGCGTGTGGGCGTGTAGAGACGTTGAGAAAGAAAGAAAAAAAAAGGACAACAGGTCGACAGAATTTCTGGCACAGAAATTCAGGCCTGCTCCACTTTCGTCTCGAGCGAAACACACGACATTTTTAGTAGCCGAAAGGAAAGAAGACGAAAAAAAAAAAAAATTCAACTGTGAGAAATTACAAAAGTGCACGTTCTTCTTGTATTTATAATACGAGCGCGGAGTGGGATGATTTTTCCTCTTCAGTGTCTAATAATCTTAGAGGGCAGAGGCAATCTTCCAGACACGTTGCATCGTCGTTTTCTTTTAAATATTAAAACAAAAAACAATTTTTTATTCTAAGAGTCCTCTCGATCATATTCCAAATAAAACTTGATAGAGGTCATAAAAAACGAAGTTAAGGTCGAAGTATGAGTAAGAATTCAGTCGCCTCTGAATTACGAGCATCCCAGTCATGTATTGATCGTCGAGCCTAAACTGACCACGTGTACGTAATTTCTCAAACTCTCTCAGCCCCAGATATACGTGTCAAACGGGACACTCCTTCATACGCTTCGCTTATACCGTCTGACAAGAGCGTGTACGACGAAACTCAAAAATTATTTGGGAGCCATGCATTGAAAAAAATGCACACACCCACTGCACGATATAAACCGTGATGCTTTATTATTAAGTGGTCCCCGTCGCCTCTACTATTAATAGTCACCTGGCATCTCTGTGGCATACTTTCCACTAATTGCACGCCACAATCTAGAGATCTGCATACGACTCGAATTTATCGGAATAATTGCTTGACGTTCCAGATCGTTGGTGTCTATTGGTAGACCAGGTACGATTTATGCAAGAACGTGCCCAAAAAGAAGCTTCGTCCGAAAAAAGTACATTGTCCTAAGCGCGGTTCAAATTTTCTTTCGCCCAATAGAGTCTTTTTGTCGACGTGTTATTTTGAATAATGGATTGTCAGTGACCACGGTTGGACAACTAACGCTTTATATGCAAAGCCACTTGCTCGCGTTCGAATCTACCCTCTAACGATTTCCATGATAAAATCTTGCCGTACACGCTTTTGCCAAACGTGTACATTATCGTCTTCTTGTCTTCCGTAGAGAAAATATTAACCCTAGGACCCTACACTATCTGTACGAAACAAATAACTTACACTGCAGTTAGGCACACACCAGTACTTCAAATCAACGCTGCTAACGAACTGTTTATCGTAGTTTTATTTTTGTTTCATTCGAACGCTGAAAGACTGAAGAATGGAATGGGATATGCGAGAAAAACCTAATATGAATTTTTCGCCGTGAAAAATGCGATTGAACAAAGCAAGAAAAATGGTTTTAACATTTCTCGCTGTAATTGTGGGGTTTGGGGTACCCATGTGCAAGGTCCTAGGGTTTAATACGAAACTATGATAAAAAAAAACGAGCCTCAGTTTCTATAATTTATTTTCGCCATTATATGATCAACATTATTCGCATTTAAAAAAATTCCAATCTTCACGATTATCGTTCCACCGTTTTATATATATGTAGATATACATGCTGCGGCGGATTTGCAGGTGTATTAGGCACTCGGCGACAACGGGTATGGGTACAAGAAAAAAGACAAGTCGATCAAGTTACAAGAGTCGTCATATAAGTGAGAAATTAAAAGCCACCACCATTCGATCGTAATATTCTCACTGCTTTCTTATTTTTTTTGTTCTTCTTGAGAACTCCAACCCCTTGCGATGAAGGGATCGAAAAATTTGGCTGTATCGCGTCCGAGGCTTCCCTTGCGGCTTGTGTCTCATCGATCTTTTTTTTTTTACTATTGACTTTATATATATTTATATATATATACGCGTTAAATGCCGTTACCTGTACACTAACGTCACAAGTGACTTTATTGCATCTTCAAATATATCGTGAAGGCTTCGAAGCGTGCATTTCCTTTATCTTCCTCTCTGATTATGATACAACGCTTGGTCACATATTTTCATGTCTCTCCGATTCGTCGGTAGAATGAGCTTGGCCGCGATTTTCCTTTTTTTTTTTTGCTTGGAACAGCGCAACTTGGAAAGGGAGAACGATATTCTCGGATGGAATGTGGAGGAGTGTAATCGATATTTTCTTACAATAGCGCATGTAAAGAGAGAGAAAAAAAACACGGCAGTTTTTTTTATCTTCTTCGCTGCCCTTAAGCATACGTGCTTCGTAATAATAGAAGTAGCAATAATAATAATAATATAGATATACAAAGGCGGACATTGCATTTTTGTCGGGAAGGCAAAAATCCCTATGCGGACTCATAAAAAATCTCTCTAAAATCTCGCAATATCGACGATGTGTAAAAAAAAGGTGATTTTGGCCGGGTCGCGGAGATTATTTCTCTCGCTGACTGCATGGGTTATCTCTGTTCCACATACGAGAATGTGTCACGATATTTCTTTTTTTTTCTTGTTAGCTCGAGTATATGGGAGACGAATCGGAATGTAGACGAAAGTTACGTTTGTTTTTTATACCAATAATGGAATAAACTCGATTCGCTGTGATGAAAAATGATTTCCTTTTTTTTTTTGTTTCGAAATATAGGGATTTTGCTTTTTTCCCTGCTCGCCCACGAGGATTTTGACGCATTTTGACGTTTGCCCAAATGGAATGAAATGTCTTTTCTCGCTCGAGAAGAAATCGTGACTCCCGTTTTTTTTTAGCAAGCGGTGAGGTGACAAATGAAGAAAAAAAAAATTGGACAATCGTACTTTCCACTGATACGCGCTTCGACGAGACAAAGAGACTGTATATGGAATTCTTGGACGATGATGGTTGAAGTTTTGTTTTCTGTTATTTTCTCTCTTATCGTTTTTTCTTTTCTTTTCTTTCTTTTTCTTTTAACGTACGGTGGCAGTGTCGATTTTGCGTTTTTTTTTCTCTTAGCGCGCACGTTTTTTTTTGTGTTTTTTTTTTCTAACGCCTGCGCCGCCGCAACGAGCCTTGTTAATATCCGGCGAGGTCGGCGATTGTCTGATCCATCTCTTCGGCGATCGCTTTGTACTTACTGCGCTCGTTCGTCAGCTCGTCTGCAACGACAAAGGAATGGGGCAAATGTTATTAGTGGGTACGAAAAATGTTAGTCGGGTGAAGTAGTGAATGAAGTAAAAAAAAATAAAAGAAACCAAGGATGTTTGAGGGATATCGAGTAATTGACATCGAGAGTCGCGTTTGACGAGTCATGCAGCGGCGATTCGAGGATAGTTTTTCTTTTCTTTTTTACTTGTGGTGTGTGGTGCTGGATGAGATGATCACAAATGACGAAATTAGTAATAGACTATTGTCGAACTGTCACGTACAGCTCATTGGCATAAAATTACATTCATTTTTTTGCTCTGTAATTACGCGCGCACAATCATGTCGAGATAACGAAGCCTAGACGAGACAAAGATGACTTGTGAGATAAAAAAAAATTAACTGATGACCAATCAAATTATCGTAGTCCAGAATTCAGATTCGATCTTAATTGCGGGTTGGCCACAGAAAAATTTCCATAAAAATTCATATCGCACGAAAATATCGTAAACATTTTAAAAGTATTATTTTTTTCTTTGGTCAAAAGTACTTTTTCTTTTTTTCTCCTTCGGCACAATACATTTTTCTCTCTGTTCTTCGGTACAATATTCTTTTTTCTGTCGAGTAGAATACATGATCCTTTCTTCTTTCCTCCGTCAAATATTTTGTCTATCTCTTTTCTTCGGTATCGTTTTTTTTTTTCTTTCGCTCAGCGTCCACTGCGCATCTGTGCCGTAGAGCAAGCAAAATATAAAAATATTTTTTCGTCACACACAGACACACACCCGTCCTTCGATAGAATTTCGATCGTTGAGACTTTTGACATTTAAATAACGCATCTATCTCTCTCAGGCTCTCTCTCTCTCTCCCTCTCTAACTGCTGCGATAAATTACGCAACGTTGGCGACTAGTGGCTTAATTAAATAATCGATCAACGAGGCAAGATCGAAAAAATATAAAAATACAAATTGCAAACTCTGACCCGAAGTCTACCCTACGCCTAAGATATAAAAGGATTCGAAGCAGAACGGAGGGGCATGAGAAAAAAATTCCTTAGTACACATTTTCGTATCGTTTTTAACATAGATTAATTTTAATTACAATAATACAAGTAAACATTTAACTGGCCCGTATCGCGGGCTGGATATCTTCTTGTGACACGTGTGCGTAGTGTTTGGGGTGATCGGTATGCACATATATATATATATATATAGATTCATATAAAGATGTATGTATATATTTATATTATACAGACATATATGTGCGTGTATGTATTTTTTTTATAATCGAAGGCAACAATTGAACGATGGCAGGGATGATCCTTTTAGCCGACAAGCTCGGTGAAGGTGAGGTCCAGGTCGTCGCAGATGTATTTGTACTTCTCTTTCTCGTGGACGAGTTCGTCTGAAATTACATCGGCATATATTACAAATTGCTCATTTCTTTTCCTTTTCTTTTTTTTTCTCACATTATACATTGTCATATTTGTGGGCTTCCGAAGAAAAAAAAAAGTAGATATAGTTTCGTCCTTGCCCAAAAGAGGGAGCATCGATAGAATGATAACGTCTTTGTGTCATTGGCATTAGAGGATTAAGAAGCAAAAGCGTGGATATAACTTACGGAAAACGGTTCGTTAGAGTAAGCAAAATCTAACAAATTTTTCAAAGCACTCGGCAACAATCGAATGATGTTTTATTTTTGCGTATTTTTTCGTTTTTTTTTTTTAGACTCCGTAGAGTTCCTCGAAAGCATTGTCCAATCCGTCTCCGATCTCCTTGTACTTCTCCTTCTCGGCGACCATTTCATCTGTAAGAATTTGTCGCGTGATTATACGAAAGCTCGAAGCGTTCACACACTACGTTGGGGGCGATGCGTGTTATCGTTCGAGGAACCATAAAGGATGGAAAGAGGATTTTTTTTCAATGTTTTAAAACGGGCTATCAATAATGAGCTATAATAATATATCAATAATAATAAGTTGGACGTCTCAAAAGCGAGCTCGTCGAGGCAAATCGGTCAACCGATCGATCGATCACCTCGTCGATTCTTCTTAATCTTCAGTCAACATTTCAGATATTTAACATTTCCCACGGATTTTACCACGATTTCAAAATTTATCGTCCCCAAACATTAACAAAGGTTTTACTAATTAATAAAGATTTGACTATATACATTGTTTTATCAGAATTATATTTATTATGGGGAAAATATACGACAACAATAATATGAAATAATCTAGATCGTGTAATAATTTTAGACATATATTATTATACTAGTACGTCTTTAGCAAACTAAGGGAGCAATTAGGATATTACTTGTGGCGATGATGAATTCAGGGTGTCTAATTTTGACTAGAACTGAAAATTCATGACATTTAAGGATTTTTAAGGCAAAAAATGACGATTTTTTTCATGACTTTTAGTATGACTTTCTAGTATAAAAGTATACTTTATAATTCTTTAGTGCGATTAATTTTCTAAATTTTTTATATTTATAATCTGCCCTTTGAAACAGATATGTGTTGTGTGCCAATAAAAAGTATACGAAATAAACGAAAAGTCTTGCCGTTCTATTACGTCCCGCTCTATTCCTGTACGTGTGGCTCGCAGCATTTGCGCTGATTTTTTAGTTATTTTTTCCTCGTCGTCGCTAATATCGCAGTTTGCCAACAATATAATTGTCCGTTGTTCGCGAGTATCGGAGAATATGTTCGAGTACAGTTCGAGTCTGAGAGCAGAACTTGAAGGAAAACGTAAATGAAGAACTCCATTTTTTTTTTAATAAACATGCGAATAGAGAGAAAAAGGCACGAGTTTTATTTTTCTAGTGATTTCGATGTCGGGCGAACACTTTCCTT
This sequence comes from Ophion ventricosus, assembly GCA_963932345.1. NCBI lineage: Eukaryota > Metazoa > Arthropoda > Insecta > Hymenoptera > Ichneumonidae > Ophion > Ophion ventricosus. The sequence continues at coordinate 4,055,453 of OZ010714.1, read as the reverse complement.
TCGTTGGACGTGGAAGGGGGAAGGATACAGTGTGAGACGATCGTTGAATTTCACCCTACAACCTTTGAAGATATACACGCGCGGTTCGTCCTCCCTCTATCAATATTTTCGATCAAAAGCCGCGAGCGAATCGTCTCGTCATCAAAGACGAAATAATGACGCGTGAATTTTCAGCACAGTACATATTCGTCTGAAGCGTACTTTGGTATTGTCAACAAATCGAAGATGTCGAGGGTTTCGATTAAAAGTGGGACACTCTGTATAGTCCAACGAATAAATTCCAATATGCAAATATCGCGGAGGCTGGTCCGACCGAGGGGTAAATTCGGACTAGTCTTTTTAACAAATGCTAGACGATCCCCCACGTGTGCAAATTCAAGGTTGAGACGATAAGTATCCAACGATTATTACTAATATCGATCAGGGAGAATGCAAAACACTTACTCACCGTGGCTTTTTGCGGTATTTATACGTACCATTTGACGCCTCGTTGCATGCGGTTACGCGAAGGTAAAAAAAAACAACAACAAACAAAACAAACAAACAAAAGAACACTTTTGGCAGCTGTAGTCTTGTAAGTGCGGCCACGAAGGGCGTTTTTTTTTTTTGCAACTCGCGTCAGGAATATTCGAACATTGTTAGACGAAAAAAAAAGAAAACAAACGACACAACACACTCGGATTTTCGGATTTTTTTTTTTTTTTTTTTTTTTCAAAATGAAAATATATATATATTATAAACAGATTTATAATAATAGCAATATATAATTATTACAATGATATTAGTGTTTATTATCGTACCATTCGTTTCGTAATTAATCATTAAGTAAATTAATCATCTAATTATTTAACTGACATAACGTCTTATTTCCTCGCTCTTCTAGCACACTCTTTTTTTTATTCAGTGTGTGTGTATGTGTGTGTATATATATATATATATATATACATACATACACATCGACACATTTTGTGCTGGCGTTATACTTTACTCACGACGTTGTAAAGGAAATGTATTTTTTTTCCCCACCTTTGCTTATTCTCATTTTCGCTCGGACTTTGAAAAATTTCTCTCCGGGGCCCTGCCCCGTATCCTGTATCATCTTCGCGATCAAATTAATATTTCATCTCATTAATCGTTAAAACAACAACAACAAAATGTCTCCGAGTCAAAGAATTGTCTCGAAATGATTGTCCTTCCTATAATCAGGCATGCTTCGGATAGTTATGGGTGGTTTCGTACAGAGCTCTCTCAGGATATTAAAAGAAAATCCAGTCTTTGGATACGGAACAGGGTTGCCCGCGAGACCTTGTGAAACTCTCCACTCCTTCTCACGTATATGTCCTAACCTATTGCCTCATTTTTTTTTGAGAGTTCATCGATGAACAACGGAAGAAAAAAATTAACAAATTTCGGGAGGCTCGACGAGAAATGAAAAAAAAAAAGAGCTTTTTTCTTGACATCCTTCGCGAAAAGATTAGCGGAACTATAATAATTTAAAGAAAGCAACAGTTACGGAGCGTAACCCATCTGATCGTTATTTTTTTCCCCCGTCTGTTTGATTCGGCTTTTGTCTTCGTTTCATTTTGTCGATAGCCAAATCAGACAACGTGCAATGATTCTCTCTCTCTCTCTCTCTCTCTCTCTCTCTCTCTCTCTCTCTCTCTCTCTCCAACTCTCTGGCTGTCTCTAAATGCAAACTCTTCGGAATAACGTTTTCGGTCAACGAACGTCGCGAATTACACATTTTTCTCAACATCTCCGTTTCGTTACTTCCGCTTATCTTTTTCCATTCAATTTTTTTTTCTTTCCCTCATGTATCACAAACCCGAAGAATTGTACTGTATTATTTTTATTTTTATTTTCTTCTTTTCGTTTATGCATCAAAGGTCAATCGCTAGGGCGAACGTTCGTTGCCAACCTGTGCGAGTCTCGAGGATCTCAAAAACTCCGAGCGTTTACTGACAAAAAGAGATATTTTTATTCGTCGTGTAATCGTAGGAAATTCGAAAATTCTACAATTCAAATACCACTCGCACCACATACAATGCGATTTTTTTCTGTTTTTCTCTTGTTCTCTCTTCCATTTCGGAATTACACAGTGACTCGTGAGAATATTTCGAAGAGACGATCGCAAAGAGTTTCCCGATTTACGTTTTTTTTTCTTTTCTTCTTTATTGCTCCTTATCGTTATTCAACGCGCGTTACCGAGATTTTTAACGTCAGGAATGAGAAAGTAGGAATGTTGACGAGTTTTTTCACGGGCACACTCCGGAACACAAAATTCCCTGACGCGAAGAAAAAAAAAAAAGAGGTGAAAAACCCCCGGCCCCTTCACACACTGAAGTTTCATTGCAATCTATTGCTTCCTACATGTATAGATTTATTCGTTCCAATTGTGTGTGGGTGTGTCTCTCCTTTCTCGTCTCCTTTCGCGCAATCTATCGGACGATTTTTCATTCACACATTCATCCACGCCGGAAGTCGCACAGGCACTGGCAGTCATACGCCCGAGGGGGGGGGGGGGGGGTTTAGGAGTTTCTTTTATGTTAGGCTAGCCTACAAGAGGCCACATTTTCGTTCGCATTGTTATTGTATAGGTTTGCACCACACAGGAGCCAATTAAGCTTTTTTTTGTTCGAGTTCTTGTTTTCTTTTTGTTTTTTTTTTCCGTTATTTCAATGGATTTCTATCGTTTCCGACGCAACACACGCGATTATTGTTTGTACGTGTTCTACATGTTCTGGATGTCATGCAGGGTCGCCTCCATCTCCTCCTGGAGCAATTTGTTTTTCTCTCTCTCGGCGACGAGGTCGTCTGTAAATTACACTCGTTAGAGGCCACGCACTCCGAAAAAAACAAAAATCAACGCACACACACGCACACACATATTGCTAACTGCTTGGGTTAGAAAAGGGCAAGTTTGAAAAAAATAGATCTTTTTATCTGTTGTTTTGTTTTAGTTTGGCAAACTTTGGTGAATTAGAACGGCATGTTTGTGACTCAAGTTTACAGTTTTTCCTTGAAAAGAAAAAAAAAGCTTTCGATAGAAAATTGTCTTGTCGTCCCCTCTTGCTTTTTCTCCACCCCTACCCGCCCACCCACTCTTTTAGCTTCCCGATAAAATGTCCGTAAAGTAGTCCCGTTTGGTTCTGGAAATTCCAGAAATCTCCGTAGAAGTGTTCAGGGTGAGTGGAATAAAAGTGGGGAAGAATTGAAACGTAATCGTATTGGCTCTCAGTGAGAATACGCTCGTTCGCACTGACTCATTGTTTGTATTGTACGCCGTGTGTGTACGCGAGATTAAAAAAAAGAAGCACGCGGAAGTTTGCCTCATCGAGCCCGAGGAGGATTTTTGACCTCGGTGCTGTGAGAGCCGCACCGAGGAATTCTCCCGTTCTCTCTACGCTTAACTTTATTGAACGGGCTTGCGCGAGAGCTCGTCGATACAGCGATAATAATAATCCAACGTTTTTAATTTTAGTTTTTCTCAGGGTCCGAACGAGTCTGAGGTAACAATTAGCACCGCTTCCGCGCAACCCCTCGCGGAAAAACTTTAACGGACGGTCGAACGAATCCGTTGATCTATACGAGCATCTCTTTTTTATTCGGTTTTCTTCGAGGATTCCTCGTCGTCGCGACGAAAATTCATCGTAGAACACGGAAAATACGAGCGAAAGCTATTTCATCGCAAAAGTAGAGCTTTAGATTTATGGCGACTCGGGGCGAAAAAAAAGTGTAATGAGATCCGTGTCGAAAGATCGATAAGCAAACATTTCAAGAAATTGCGCTTTTGCGTAAATACGTGATAAAAAAAATTTCCAGGGAAACTGCGATCTCGATAGCTCAAAAAAAAAGCTTTCTTTTTTAAACAATTTTTTTGTACGTTGGAAAATTTGTGTTTTTTTTTCTTCTCAATTTCGACGATTTTTGAAGGTGTCGAAATTTCGCTTCGAATATCTCGAAAGCTGTGCATTTTTTCGGAAAACCAATGCACCAATTTGATTCTCAGAAGAAAATGGTTTATTGAAAAAGGTGAAAAAAAAATGCGAGGAAACGTTGGGATAAGAATGACCCCGTGTGCCGTCGAAGGGACATAACGTTTAAAATGGATCCCGTCTGTTCACACTACTCGGTGTGGAGAGATTGATGAATTTTAAAAAAGAAATAAAAAAAAAAGCCGTCGATAATACGGAGATATGCGGTCAGAGAGGTGTGAAATGGTGGGTCTGTGTGCAGTCGTGGATGAGAAGAAAAAAAAAAAAAGAAAATGTATTGCAACGGATTACGTACCCTCGAGCCTGTCGACCTCCTTCTGGAGCTTTTGCACCGATCTTTCAGCGAACTCGGCGCGGGCTTCAGCCTGTAGTAAAAAAAAAATCAAAAACGACGATTAGCACTTTTTTTTTCTCAAAGTTCACAAGATACATTTTCGTGTTATGGATTAAAAAAATCATGGTCATCGCTTCATTCGAGTTGAATAATTAAATCCGTGCAAAGTAAGTATGATTATTCGTCGTGGATTATTATTGATCCAGCAAATGGTAACTTCGTTTGTTTGACGAACAAAAATATAACAATCAATGTCACACTTTCATACCTTGAGTATCGATGGGCAGTGTAAAATAATCGTCATTGAGGACATTTTTTAAAATGATTTTTCGTTCGAAGATAAAAATTAATTCCAACCGGTTGATACGATAAAGTTTCCATTTTTTTTTCTACTGCTCAGAATTTATCGCTGTTTTTGGAATGACAAAATCTGCCAAACTTTTGGATAAATCGATAAATAATATTTCTCGAAATATAAATAGAAATAGAGTATTTTATGATTTATTTGGGGGGAAAAAACGCAATTTCCTTTAAAAAATGAGATATAAAAGTCAAAAGAAAAAAAGATTCGTTGCATTCCGAAGACGCGGACTTCAATACCATTCCAAAAGACTTCAAGGGGCGAAAACCCTTTACAATGTTCAAAAATTCTATTTTTTTTTTTTACATATTTCGAAAGTCTAATATATTGAGAGTAGACTGGAAAGTTGAAAAATCGAAATATGGAATACGAAGTTATAGCACATAGTCGAAAGTGCGCCGGGACCGCATGCTCTGAACTAGGGAAATTTTAAACGCCATTATCTCGAAACTGCATTTTCGAAAACTCCTCATACCCCAAAAAGTTATTGATTGATTTAGCTGAAATTTGAAAAAATTGAAAAAAAAAATCATGAAACATGACTCTTTTTCGAGCGTCCAAAGGGTTTTCTCCCCTTAACATTTTTTTTTCCCCTCATAGACTACATTTATGCAAACTGAATTCATTAGCAAAGAATTTTCTGTTTTCTCTTTCTCTTGGGTAAACTTTGAAGCGATATAAATCTGATGAGACTCGATTGAAGTTGTTATTTTACCTCTTTCAATTGGCTGTCGAGTATCTTGACCTGGCCCTCGAAGGTTTCCTCCCTCTGTGTCGCCTGGTTTTAGTGAAACGCACGAAACAAAAAAAAAAGAAAGACAAAAACAAACATTCGTTAGTAAAAGAAGCGGCACGAGGCGCAAGATCTCAGGCTTTCTAGATCCGCGGGATGCAATTCTTCGTTGGTTGGACGACGTCATGGTGCTTGCGTCTTATTTTTATTGCATTGGGGTGAATTCAATGAGCGATCGGTAAAAAAAAGATTTAGTGTTTGGCGAAAAGATTTTAGTTTGTTGCAAACACAAAAACGAAAACGAAAAAAAAAAAAAAATGACAAGATCACAGCAAAAATCGAGCATAGCAGGCACTCCCGAAGGATGTGTACCTCCTTCAGACGATTGTTGAGGGTCTTAATTTGGTTCTTGTACTCCTCCTCCCGTTGGTTGGCCTACGTACATTATTGTCATATTAAAAAATCATTTCTATTGCTTTTAATCGAGAAAAAAAAATCATCGTCTTGTCGAATCAAAATAATTCATTTCCCAATAGCCCCAATAGCGACATTTTCTCGAATTTACAAATGTGGTTCCCGTCCAGAAAAAAAAGGGCGTAACTACCGTTGGGACTGTAAATTATAATAGCGGTAAAAACGAATTAATCGGACCATTTAGGATATTTAACGGTAACATTGACATTTATTGGAAGCGCTCAATGTATTGAGACAAGCAAAAAAAACTAGAATTGATCGAGTTACCTAAAACCAGCTGTAAAAAATTCCATTAAATTGGATACGTTTTTTTAAACTCCCTAACTGCGAAATATTTGGAGAATAATTTTTAAATGTTTCGCTTCCGCTATGGTAGAAAACTGGTGGTGGGCGAGGGTGTAAGACTTGATTCAAGCTGGATATAATTGTTTGTTACCTTCTCCTCGGACACCTCGAGGGATTTCAAGTTGTTGCCAACAACGCGGAGTTCTTCCTCCAGCTCGACGATTTTCCTGTAACGAAAAACGATCGTTTTTTTTTTTTATATTTTTGGCACGCCAAACATCTTGCAATTCGAACGTATTCGTAGGTCCTAAGATATCTATAATTTTTTCACTCGAGACTACTTCTGCATTCGAGACAAATTGGATTTGTTTGGGTGTGAGTGGTTACGACTTGACGGAAAAAACATGCCGAAAAAGGAGTAAAAATAAAAGCACGTACAGACACCAAAAAAAAAAACTACTTACGCTTCGGACAGCTCGGCCTTTTCCTCAGCGCGTTCGAGGTCCCCTTCCATCATGACTAGCTTCCTGGCGACCTGCGATTAGACAGCCACACGTTTCATGCCCAAAGCAAAAGTAAAAGTTTTCGTCTTGTCTATGAATTTTCATGACTTCTCGTGCAATTTCAAGAGTTAGAGAGACAGACGCCAATGAACAAAAGAGAGAAGAACAAAAAAAAGCATGTAAAAATTCTGCATCTCGTCCGGGCTGCTCTCTCTCCACAGCTGGTGCACATCGGGGACGGGCTCAGGGCGACTCTCAGCTGATATCCACATTGAAGAAAACAAAACCGTATCAAGAAAAAAAACCACTGTAGTTTCAGGATTGCGTGCGGGAATCGAGTTGACGGGACGTTTTGTTTCTCGTGTTTTGTTTGTTTTTAGCCTAGAAAAACGGAAGCAGCGTTGAGAGCACTATGAAGGCTCGACGAACAGCGACAAAAACAGAATACTAAAAAGGAAAAAAAAAAAACGCCAAAAAAAATCGCAATCGAAGAAAAGAAACGATGCTTACGACTCTCCAGCCTCGGCACGTTCCTCGGCACGTTCGAGATCGGCCTCAACCATGGCCAATTTACGGGCAACCTGTGTCAATGATATGTAGAGATGAGGTATATACGCGTAGCCATCCTCCTTGCTCAACAAGCTCTAATTATTGACACCCACTTTGCAAACTCGGTTTAAATCGCAACAGCGCCCCTCCCAATGTGAGCAAAAAAATCTACGTTTTCCCCGGACACGAAACGACTGAAGCATTTCGCATTTTTTTTTTTATCGTCCATCTCAAGACCAAAAGGATAGAAACGAAAAATAGAAAAAGCTTATTCTTGCATTGATTGGAAGAAAGAAAAAAAAATGGGACGCAACGAGATAAACGGAATTTGCAGCTCGTGGTGAAGTTTCGAGTTCGGTCATTTGCGCAGATCACGCACGAATTCCCTAATTAACGCTCGTATCGTGCCTCTGATAAAAATAAATGCAATTGGCAAAGAAAACAAGTTATCGTGTCGAAACAATTATTTACAGTTTGGGTTTGTCTGTCCATTTTGCTTATAGCCACTTTCAGATCGTTCTTAACCCTTCGTGATCACACATCCAAATTCAATCGCAGTGGTCACACTTCGGTCGATTCTATACAGTTTTCAAAAAAAGTATTGTGACCAAACTATCGGTTCGAAGTGATTCAAAAAATTACGGAACATGCTTTGAACTTTCTAGATGATGTACGAAAAATTTATTTATAAGAAATATGGCGACATGTTAAAAAAAAAATCATAAAGAAGTGAAACCGCAAAAAAGACACTTCCTCGCTCAAAAAATCATAGTTCCGTGAATTTTCAACATTTTTACCTAAAATATGGACGTAATACTCCTTAGATATGTTACTTTTGGGAAAAAATAGTAGCATAGGGCGCGTTCCAAAAAGGGTATTTATTGCGACATGTGAAAGGGGTAAATTTTATGGTATGAGGATACTTCAAACTCCAGGTAAGATGGTGAATACCGTCCCATTCGAAGCCGGGAACTATTATATATTTACGCCAAAAATTAATCGACGAGTTGATTCTACCCAGGGTGACCACGAAGGGTTAAGGTACTAGTCTCGCCAAGGCATTTTTCTATAGATTTTTTATTTTTTATTTTGATAACCCATTCAGGACACTATTAAGTAATTACCTGCAAAATTTCAAAAGGATTCACCGTTGTGTATTCGAGGTATTCAAAAGGGAGCAGTGAAAAATTTCAGATTTCAGGCACTAACTTCGAAACTTGTCTACAGATTTTTTTTTTATTCTCAATAACAGAGGAACATATGACGGAATGGGTAAAAAAAATCATGAATTTGGACTGTCCATTTTCAGAGATATAGCGATTTAAATTAAGGGATTACGTAGGTTTGAAAATTTCAAAAAATCGATTTTCTAAATATTATTATCTAATAGTACAATATGTCTAGAATATTCTCCCAAAGTTTTAAGTCAATCGGGGTAAAAGTCTAGGAGAGAGAGCCTTTGGGAATTGCCCCCGTTGGAAAAGACCGGCCGGGAGCGACGCAGGTATACGCATTTTTCTCAAAACACTATTTTTGAAGTCAGTGGACACGATTTCTCAAAAACTAATGCACCGATCTTATTGAAATTTTGCAAACTTCTTCAAAATAGCATTGACTAGTGATTGAAGGAAGGTTTTTTTTTCGATTACAACTAATTTTACAAGGCTATACGTAGTATATCTGGTACCAAAAATTGAACTATTTTGCATACAACTCTGCCAAAAATTCAAATTAAATTTTTTTTTTAATCCTTCGTTCAATCACGAGCTATACTCATCTACTGACAGAAGAAAATTAGTTTTTTAATTTCAGATAAAGCTATAATGAGTTATCCTGACCACCACGAGGACACTTTTTATAGGGATCTCCGGAAACCAGGTCCCACCGGCTTAATTGCCCAATTTTTTGGATGAAATTTTTTCAAAATATTGTTGAAATGTTGCTGTTTTATGTGCTTAACATTTTGAACAAAATAATTTATATATTATATTTAAAAAAAAATAGACAAAATATGCTTTTTTTTGGCTTTGAAACCCACGTAACCCCTTAAGCAATGTCTAGCGACGCTAGCGCCACGAAGCGACTGGAGCAGACTAGAACTAGATTGGAGTAGTGTGCACGGAGAGAATTAAAAAGTAATTTTTGTCGTGAATTTCACGGTAAAAATTACCGTGATATATTTCAATGTGGTGACAAGTGAGAAAAGCATAATAATTCGTATGCGACAAGTTTTTTTTCACTCACGTTACAGAAAATTTCAAATACGTAGCTAAAATTTTACTATACAAGAAGGGTAGCGCGCACGATAATTTTTAGCGAGAACACGATACATTTTCCTATAACACTCATTAAATTCTATAATAAATCTTAAAATAACTGTTATAAAGACGATACTTTTTTATAGACATTTTTGAAAGGCATAAAATAATAAAATGCACAGTCAAATTTCGCTGATATTATATATTTTTTAAATTTAAGTTTTGCGTATTTTGTTACACATCAAAATTTACTAGAAAATCTGATAAAATTTTCTATCTGAAGAAGAAATTTTATTTTATTTTCGTGAAAATCTGTGTTTTACTCAGTAATAATAAGCGAAGTTTCAGGGTTGTCATCTGGTTACCGTTACTGCACGGTAATTTTTAACTTTTAATTCTCTCCGTGTGTGCATATCCGTATACGCGGAGTATCTACGTATTAATAGCCGGAATGGATAGTCTGATACAAAAGTGAGGGTTCGGTAAATATTATATTAGGCGTTTTCATCATGACTTTATAAATTTCTACATCCCCATAAGATGTACAACCTACATTATAAGGATATTTTGCAATATTTCGAAACTTTCATCGATTGAGGGGAGAATAAACTTTTCAACGTGACTATGGCGAGACTACTACCTTAACAAATAAATAAATAGAAACGAAGAATTCGACGAAATTCCATAAATTCGTGGCCGATTTACGAGCAAATAACGAAGCACGATACTCGCGTGGGAGTTTTGCAGAAAATAAAGCGCACAATTTACACTCTGGTTGCTGTTAGAGAAGAAAACAAAGAAAAAAAAACGGCAAAAAAAAGACCAGCATTTGATGTCAGTTCAGCGGATCGTCCGTTCGGCGAGATCCTGGGGAGAGAGAGAGATTAGATGGCTTATCGAATCAACGTTATCTTGATAAGCCAATTGGAGAAAAGAAACACATCAAAATCAAACGTTAGATTATGTTAAAAATATGTCACATCCTTCTCCTTGTTTTCCTTTTGCGACCTATAAATTTCTTTTCATTCCTCACCTCTCGTGAACATTCTACCCAACGAAAAAAAAAAAAAATCTCATCTTTTCTTCTTCTCATTAGCACGTAGTTTTACGTCAACTGCAAAGCTACTTGCCTCGTGTGCATCTCGTTGTCCGCTATCACGGCAAGTACATGGATTCGATAATTCTCATAGAGTCAATTTTTTTTCTTTTCTTCGAAACTATTCACCCCCGCCCTTAGGCGCACCACCCCGGCAGTTTTCTTGAAAGACTTTTTTTCGGAAAATTGATATTTTTTCATCCCTCACCCACCCCCCACATCCCACTCAAAAAAAAAAGAAACATAAACGTTTCGAGACACAAATCGATTTGTCCCAACACTCCGTAAAAATCGCAGAAAATTTGGCAACTTCGAGAACACTTTGAACCCCCCCCCCCCCCCCCCCCCCCCCCCCCCCCACTCCCCCGTATTGCTTTATCTTGTACACATATATCTTTATAATGGCTGCTTTGAAAAACTCTATAGGTTTGAAAAAAAAAAATCGTTCCTAATCTCCGAGACCGTCGTTGAATTTTCCTTTCTTTCATTTTTTCTTGTTTTTTTTTTATAACGAACCTTACAAGCGATTGCACTCACGTTCCCAACGAAAATAAAAGAACAAATATAACACATAGGTAAAGGGAGAAAAAAAAATGGTAAAATCCACACTAACATTCAAAACACGTAGACGCGATTCGTCCACACGAGATTTGGACTCGTATTCGTGCACAGCCCCGTAACAAGTACCCCCCCCCCCCCCCCCCCCCATGAATATATAATTGAACAATCGTTAACAATTGTCCTGATGACGCGTCGGTGTTTGTCCCGCGGCAAAGTCTCCCTAAAAATTTCTATATACTCGCTACCTAAAAATTCCCCTCGCGTTCTCAACGTGTACCACGGAGAACTCTCTAGAACAATATTTTAACCGTAACCTCGGCACTTTGAAACTTCCCCACTATTATACATATAGCACCACTTTTTTCATTCAATTCGCGCGATCTTCTGTTAATTTTTTTTTTGTTTTACCTCCACGCCTTTCGACGTTGGTCGTATTTTTTTTTTTTTTTTTTTTTTTTTTCAATCTCGCAGTACAATCTCTCGTGCACACCCCTTCCTTGTATTCTCACGTGTTTTGCTTCATTTTTTGTTGTTGTTGTTTTGTTCCACACTTTTTGTTTTGTTTCATTTTTTTTTTCCTTTTTTTTCGACGTTGCGGCTGTGATTTAATTTTGTTCGCGCTCGTTTTCTCATACGACTGATCCAAAACGCTATAGCGTTTTGCATAGCGTTGACAATCGTAGCAAATCACTCTTTCTTGTCTCGTGCACCCTGCGGGGCGCACATACGACATTTGGTATTTGGACCAAACGTATATTGTGATTCACGAGACAGAAAGATTGAGCGTGATGGTCTTCATTGACATCGAAATGAAAAAAATACGTCGCGTGTTTGCGTTTGAGGAAGATTTTTCGCGAGATATCACGCCACGAGAGCCAAATTCAGCACAGTCGGTTATTGCGAGATGTAATATCGCGAAAACCCCGTAATAATCGTACGACACATTTTCAGCGAGCACACAGCGAGTTAGGGTTAGGCACTTGACTAACGACTAGGAACCATCATCATCATCATTATTATTATCACTGCGGCAGACATCAGGCTCGTTTATATTTTTTCTCGTCGCGGGTTCTCGAACCTCATCGTATTTCTTGTCGGCTTCTTCGGCTAGGAATCTAGCCTCCTTCAGCTGATTCTCAAGAGCGTCCATGCGCTCCTCGTCGGCCAAGCTTCGGTTCTCGAGAATCTTGCGGGCTCTTTACATACATGTCAACAACAATCGAGAGAAACGTATACCGGTTAATATTATTCAGTATTTACGAGATTGCGCTTTTCGCATATGCTCTCTCGAGGAAACGAGAGAAATAATTGAGCATCGGGGGAGGGGGAAATGGGGGAAACGAAGGTAAAGAGGCGAACGTACGTTCGCAATGAGGTCGGCGTACTCGGCTCTGCTACCGCGGCAACGATGATACCTGTGAAAACGTCTGCAACTGAAACATTCCGCGTTCACAGCGATCGCACGAGATTCAAAATGTGTACAGACTCCGCAAACTTTCCTAGACTCGTATTATAGTATTTTTTAATTTTCTTATGGATTTTTTTTTGTTTTTTTTTTTCATAGAAAAGTTTATTATTGAGCTTTTAGCAGCCGCAAATTTTCTCTACGAATTTATTTGCCATTTTTTGTACTCGAGGCGAGGATTTTACTGCCCCCCCCCCCCCCCCCCCCCGGTGACTTTTCACAAAGCAAGAAAAAAAAACTCCTTTAAGGGGCCAGTCCACTTTGAAAATTTCAAAAAATCGATTTTTTTTACTGTTTTCGAAAGTACATACATTCAGAAATATTGTGTCAATATTGCCGATTGAGTTTAGGTAAAAGTTTTTCATAGTATAAACTTCAAACGCGTTTTTCTCGAAACAACGTTTTCAAAATCTAGCTCCATCGTATCTCTAAAACTAATAAACCGATTCTCTTGAAATTTGAAGCACATGTTGTAAACATGATTCGCAACAAGATGACCCTCGATGGTTTTAAAATTTTGATTTTTACTTTTTTTTTTTTGCGAAAAACTGCGAAAAAAACGCTTTTTTTTACTTTTTTCGTTTTTCATCTGCCATTTTTTTATTTTTTGATAAAACTTTATATCCGAGGGTCATTTTGTAGCTGGTGTCATACTGAATCTAATGGACTTTGATTTTTTTGTTTCAGACAAGCCCTTGCCGAGTTGTGATGGAGCTACCTAGCCCACCTATTTTTGAGGCGTTACGTTAAACTATAGTTTTTGTACTTAAAAATGAATAAAAATGAATTAAATTTTTTTTTTGAATGTATTTCAAGACTTTATTTATCAAGCCCAACAACTTTTATATTCATATCTTTTAGAAAATCCTCAAAAAAAAATCGCGAAAATAGCCTTTTTTTCGTGGCTCCAAAGTGGACTGGCCCCTTAAGACGACGTCTTTTTCATTTTTAAGAAAATTGAGGACCATCTGACACTTGGATGATCAATGTAAAAGAACACGGAATTTTTTAAGGTCCACATTTGCCATGTAAAAAACCAACTTCGAAGATTTCGTAAATTTCCAAACATCGTTTTCGAGTGAAAAAAAATATTAAGAACTGGAGAATTAAGGTATTACTGGATGGACCATTGGACAAAAAGTTAATCCAAAATACAAATTAAAATAAATAAATAAATAAATAAAAATAACGACTTTCTGTGAGATGCAAAACTGAAAATCGATATTTCAGCCACTTCCCGACTACTTAGAGCTCTGAAATTTTGCAAACATGCATCTAAGAGGTGACACTGTATGATTCGACTTAAAAAAATTAAAGACTAAAAAGTAAAAAATAATTTATATGTAAAAAAATATATTTTTTTAAACAAGCTTTTATTTAATGTACTGAAAAGTACACATTTTTTTTTCTTACCAAGTCATCTATATGTGTGTGACTATCAATAAAAGCTTGGGGCGCTCAAACTTTAGGCATATAATCTTTAATTAAACATTTAAAAAAATTGAGCGCCCCAAGCTTTTATTTATAGTCACATAGAGGTGACTCGGTAAGAAAAAATATTGTCTCCTTTTCAGTACATTAAATAAAAACTTGTTAAAAAAAAAAATTTACATATACATTTTTATTCAAAGCCGTTAGAGTCTACCGATTATCCTCTGTTTATTTTTCCACAAACTTTTATCGATTCATCGCCATTCCCACGATTATAGTTCTCGATTTTTATTGTCTCCAATAATGAAGCGATATGGAATCTGAGCTTGAACGGATTTCCGAGCCGAGAGAGATTTCCGAGCCTTTTTCGTTTTTTTTTTTGTTTTATTTCTCATCGATCGCTGATCGCGCATCTGAAAGACGAACGTTGTGTTATATTCGTCGCGTTGACCCACCTCCTCGTATTTCTTGTCCGCCTCCTCGGCGATCAGCTTGGCCTGTGATAGTTGCTGTTCCAACGACGAGACCCGATCGTCCTCCATGTTTGTACGATTTTCGAGGGCCTTGCGTACCCTATCAATTTTTCATGTTCACTTTGCTATTTCTCCCGTTCGTCACAATGAAAAATCTCGCGGTTCTCGTACACGTATCTCGTGCAACAACGAAATTGGTGTGAATTTGGAACATTGTGTTTTTTACTGGCTTTCGCGAACGATATTCTTGTTGGTTTTTCTTCGAAACCAATTGTTTTACGATAACGACGATCATTTTTGTTCAAAATACTCATTAAGGGTGTAAATTCCTTGACAGAGGTTTGATTTTATCAAGATCTCAGTAATTCGCGATTCAACAGAATTCTCAAAAAATGCAGGCATATCGAAGTTGTTGGGTGATTGATCGCGAGTGATATTAATTCCAAAAAGTTATTGACAAATAGTTCGGACCAATAATTGTTCAACGAATAATAAGAAAAGAAAAATAATTCATTATATCCATATATTTTTTTGAATAAAGACGACTTTTTTTTCAGAAATTTGTATGTTATTGAATTTATTTTTGAAAATTTCGGAAAAAGGTCAATATATTGCGAAAAAATATTTTTTAAACTTGGTCAAAAACGAAAAAAAAAAATGCGTGAATACAAATTTTCCCGATGAGCAATGTGACTCAAGGGGTCCAAATTAGCACCAACCGCGTGAGACGAGAGCACGACACCGTAAAAAAAAAATTTTGACTCGTTTGATAACGAAAATATAGGCCTCAATATCGTGGAAGTTGACCACGTGACTTTGACATTTCGATCACAACCAGTTCTTTCAATGTCACGAACGAGCACAACTGTCGCTCGACACACAATCTAGTCGCAGTAACGATGTGTATGCACATATATTTTTGTGTACGTGTACTTTCGCTCTCGCGTGTCAGCCGCGAGATGAAAATACCGCGCATCGACATTTCAAAATTTAAGTCTCGTTACACCCCGAGACTTATTAAGAGAGACGACAAACGATCAAATTTTTATAGAAGCGAATGACGTTTGCAACCCTTCGCGGCCACACGTTCTGACTATGAACACACTGGTCACAGGGGGGTCGCAATGACCCCAGCCAAGTCTAAACGAATGCCGCGTTCACCGTATCGTTCCGAATGGCTCATAAAAATGCAAGATATTAGTTTGAACTTTCTAGGATATAGCATTCTCGGTATATTTTAATCAAATTTTAAAATGGCAGAAAAAATCGGCAAGGCGTCAATGCGTAAAAAAGCCCTTTCTTACTAAAAAAAAAATCATACTCTTGCAATTTTTAATTTTTTTTCCATAACATTTTAGGGTGTTAATCTTGAGATATGATAGTTTAAAGGGCCAGTCCACTTTGAAAATTTCAAAAAATCGATTTTTTTTTTACTGTTTTCGAAAGTACATACATTCAGAAATATTGTGTCAATATTGTGTCAATATTGCCGATTGAGTTTAGGTAAGAGTTTTTCATAGTATAAACTTCAAACGCGTTTTTCTCGAAACAACGTTTTCAAAATCTAGCTCCATCGTATCTCTAAAACTAATAAACCGATTCTCTTGAAATTTGAACCACATATTGTAAATATGATTCGCAACAAGATGACCCTCGATGGTTTTAAAATTTTGATTTTTACTCTGTTTTTTTTGCGAAAAACTGCGAAAAAAACGCGTTTTTTTACTTTTTTCGTTTTTTATCTGCCATTTTTTTATTTTTTGATAAAACTTTATATCCGAGGGTCATTTTGTAGCTGGTGTCACACTGAATCTAATGGACTTTGATTTTTTTGTTTCAGACAAGCCGTTGCCGAGTTGTGATGGAGCTACCTAGCCCACCTGTTTTTGAGGCGTTACGTTAAACTATAGTTTTTGTACTTAAAAATGAATTAAAATGAATTAAATTTTTTTTTTATGTATCTCAAGACTTCATTTATCAAGCCCAACAACTTTTATATTCATATCTTTTATAAAATCCTCAAAAAAAAAATCGCGAAAATAGCCTTTTTTTCGTGGCTCCAAAGCGGACTGGCCACCTAAGAAAAAAAATAGCTCCATAGTGGGCGTTTCAAAAAAGGTATTTATTCTTATATCGGAAGAGCCATTTCGGAGTGAAATAAAGAACGATAAAGATGAAAAATGAGTGATTTATTATAAAAAGTGGCCACCAACAAGTTATAGTAATTTTGGCTTGAAGTTGCGCTTGGGGTCATTTTGACCCCGGGTGACCGCGGAGGGTAAAGTTGAAGCTTGCGTCGTTGGAATGTAATGAAAATTTTATATTTCTGAATTTCTTTAATTTCTTTTGGCAGTTTTTGCCAACAAAAATCGCTCAACCATTTTTTCGTATATTAATTCAGCGATCTACATATAAATCTATATTTAAAAAAAAGATCTCCTTAAATAAGGAAAATATAACGTAAAAAAAAGAACTTCCGTCGCGTTCCAACGATGCAAACTTCAACACCATATTTTTAATGCTCCTGACTTAATTGGGTCTACCAATTAAATGTATAAAGGCATAGTAATAAATTAAATATGCGAATAATATAATGACTCGAGTCGATTATCTCGACTAGGTCTCCTCGCCGTCGACGTTCGAGGACCAACATTGACCGGAAGTACGCAAAGGGGAATATGCGCTTCCGGCGAGTCTAAAAATTCATTCAAAAGCGAATGCATTCTCTCGTGTCACGAGTTTTAATCGAATGCCATTAAAAGACTCGAATAATCCGGATACGTCTGACTCGTTGTTCGCTCGGTAAGGATTATGATATATTTGTCTAATTCATATGTTGGCACCACATCGACGACCTGGAGTCCGATAATACAACGAGCCACGTAGCCGACGAAGACGACATCGACGACGACACTCTTGAAGTTTTTACATTTATTTATCCCCTTGAAAGTGCACGCGCTTAGGTGGTGAAATGAAAACTGTGATAGAGAGATGGAGAGAGATAGAGCGTGTCCCTTCATTGACGTGAGTCACCGCGTTTAATCTGCGATAAGAGAATCGTCGTCGTCGGTCTCAAACTTCGTTGCACTACATCGGTCGTTGAAGGACTTGACGTTTGATAAAGCGAGACTGGTAAATCTTTGCGAGACTACGAGTACGCGCGATAAAAAAAGAAAACTAAAGCAAATAAAAAGTTCTTCAAAGAGAAGGAAAAGAAGAGAAAACGAGAGAAAGAAAAACGAGTTCGAAGATTTCACGAAAGAAGTTAAATAACCCCGGTTAAATAACGTTATTTAACTGTAAGTTGAATTAAATGATCCCAATTTTTATTTAACGAGACTTTTATTTTAATTGATTCCAATTAAACGAAAAATTAATTCGCGCTTCGAATCGTCTTGTATTATTGATCATGATGATTTGCAAGCAGTTACGCAATCTCTTCGGAAATTACGTAGCACGAAAGATTGTTCTGATGCAATTATGTTGTTCATGTTCATTTTATCGAGTGTCGCTCATCGGTCTTCGAAGTACTCGAGATAAAGATCCGAAATAGTAATAATCACGATAAAGATAAAGAATTGCAAAGATCAATTAAGAGTGAATTAAATCAAGAAGAGAATGAGAAAATCGGGTTGTCGAAAGAAAAAAAAAAAATCGCTGAAATATTTACCAATCTCCTTGATCAAAGTTCAATAAACGAAAAAAAAATACGCATAACCTAAAAAGGTACGATCATAAAGATTGCATCATTGGAATTGAATTAAGGGGCCAGTCCATTTTGAAAATTTCAAAAAATCGATTTTTTTTTTATTACTGTTTACGAAAGTACGTACATTCAGAAATATTGTGTCAATATTGCCGATTGAGTTTAGGTAAGAGTTTTTCATCGTATAAACTTCAAACGCATTTTTCTCGAAACAACGTTTTCAAAATCTAGCTCCATCGTATCTCTAAAACTAATAAACCGATTCTCTTGAAATTTGAACCACAATATTGTAAACATGATTCGCAACTAGATGACCCTCGATGGTTTTAAAATTTTGATTTTTACTCTTTTTTTTTTGCGAAAAACTGCGAGAAAAAACGCGTTTTTTTTTACTTTTTTCGTTTTTCATCTGCCATTTTTTTTTTTTTATAAAACTTTATATCCGAGGGTCATTTTGTAGCTGGTGTCATACTGAATCTAATGGACTTTGATTTTTTTGTTTCAAACAAGCCTTTGCCGAGTTGTGATGGAGCTACCTAGCTCACCTATTTTTGAGGCGTTACGTTAAACTATAGTTTTTGTACTTAAAAATGAATAAAAATGAATTAAATTTTTTTTTTTATGTATTTCAATACTTTATTTATCAAGCCCAACAACTTTTATATTCATATCTTTTATAAAATCCTCAAAAAAAAAATCGCGAAAATAGCCTTTTTTTCGTGGCTCCATAGTGGACTGGCCCCTTAAAAGAATTGTTTTTTTTTAATCCTCACATCTTTTTGGCACACTCAAGCGCATTTAGGCTTGGAGAAGTTTTCGAACTTTTTTTTACGATCCTAATCGTTGATCTGCAACCTGAAGGTGCGAAAAGAGCTTTTGAACGATGATCAAATGTACAGAAACAACGGAACGGAGAATTTTCGTTTCGTTTCGGAAAGTTTCGCTTCCGAGGATGCAAACCTCAATGCCGCGGAGCCCGGGAAAATTTTTCAGCGCATTGACGAGCGAGCTAGACTGGCTTGTAGGATGCACCCGGCAGTGGAAATGAACGGGGACCAGTGAATGGACGAAAGCTGATTTAAATTTGAAATAAGTAAATATGAATTGTCGATAAAAACTCGAATCACTATAATTTAGCAAAAAAAAAAAATCACAGGTGCCGTTAAAACAATTTGGTTAGTTGAATATCGAGTTTTACATGCCACACTAAATTTTTCTAGTACGTGGTACTTACAAGGGGACGTCGCGATAGTCGGGAAACGAATTTGAACGAGGCTTTTATCTGTTATAGTACTCCACTAGATATGTGTTATGGCAAAGCCGTACGATGCAACGCTGAGCCGTTTGCGAGAAAAATTATATTAAAAAATTCGACGCAGCTCGTGTACAATTTCGCTTACTCGTGGTACACGAAGGCGTTTCTCATAATATTTATTATTAAAATTTGTTTTTCATAATATTTACGGTTCATTTGAATCCTCCAGTGTCATTCATTGTTCGTCCATTCACTGGTCGGTTCACCCTACTCGGGGGGGCTTTTCACATCGCACTATCTCGGACTTTCAATTTTCGCGACCTCTCCGAATCGCAGATCACTTTATAATACCGTGAGCATTTTTTAACTCTCTCCGCGTGTATCCTTTTTTAATACTGATTGTTTTTCAGACGCGCATGCGCCTTGTAAAAATTCAACTTCGAGAAGAAACAAAAATGTATTTAGAAAATAGAGACGAGCAGTTTCTTATTTTGGAAGATTATTTTTTTTTTCTTCTACAATCTAGCGGATATTATTGAAACTTCGAAGTCGAACTTTCATCGGACGCGTTCAAACTTTTTCACGTCGTTTTTCAGCAATAACATTTGGGTTTGCCATTTTTTTTATTGCGAAAGATTCAACGCGAAGAAAATGAGAATTCAAGGTCAACGACCCGTGGCAATGAAACGAAAATGAATCGATTGGGCAATGTTAGCGCGTTTCGCTCGCTCGTCATTGATCGCGATCGTTTTGTAACAACAAGACGGAAGGAGCGGAGGGCAAACAAAAAAAAAAGAAAAAATGACGAGGAGGAGATGGAGAATCCTCGCGGATAGCGAGAAATTGCCTCTTACCGTTCGCTCTCATCGGCGGCTTGGGAAGCCTCGGCCAACTTGGCCGTGGCTGTGGCGAGACGTTCCTCGGATCTCTCGAGATCCTCCTCGAGCAGCTGAATGCGACGGTTCAGAGCGGCGACCTCGGATTCGGCCTAGAACACGCGAAACGAATTGCACAGATCAGTACAATGAGTCGATTATTAATTATATTTTATCTGTAGACATTGAAAGATCGAAACATTTCGTCATATTTTTCATTCCGTCAATGTTCATTTACAATTACTTAAGGGAGTTTTCTACTTTGTTGGGCCAGAAAAAAAAAATATTTGATTTTTCTGTATCGGAAAGAGCCAATACTTAAGACTACGTTGAGCAAATTTCAAGTCGATATAAATAAAATCCGCAAAGCTATGGAATATGGTGGGCGTTAAAAAAAAGCTGATGCCCAATTTTCACCGAATAGATCCTTGAAAAATTCCGACCGTTTCGACCATTTTTTTTACTCGTCCAATTTCAAACAGCCGTAGCGTCGGGGGGGGGGGGGGGGGATGAAAAGAATTTTGATAGACTCAGACAATGCCGCTTGATTAAAATCGATATCTCGATCAATTTATATTTATTTATTTCTCGATCTGTTTGTACATCAGTTGGATTTCCAAAAATAGCGAGAAATCAAAAAAAGATGGCGTTGAAGTTTGCATCGTTGCAATGCAACGAAAGTTCTTTTTAATTTTCTCCCTTTCTTCATTTTTATCAAAATCTATACATTTTTTTATAGACTCGTGAATCTCTTGTGAGAATAAGAAAAAAAAAACCGTTTGAGTGACGGCCGTACCCTAAAGCGGCGAGAAAAAAAATGTGAGCAATAGAAGAAAAATAATGACACTGAAGTTTGCATCGTTGGAATACAATGAAAATGATTATTTTCCAATTAATTTTCGTTACGAAAATCTATCAATCATTTTTTAATTCAGTTATTCAGAGACGTATTATTTAAATTTGCAAAAAAATTATCTGTGAAATAATGAAAATGACGAAATAAAAATACAAAAAAGAATTTTCGTTGCATTTCAACGTTGCAAACTTCGACATCATAAAAAAAGAACATTTTATCTCTTTTAGCATAGAAAATGTCTCGGGGCATAACTCTCGAAAAGCTATAAACGAATATTGACGAAATTTTCGCAATCAAACAAGAATTCGCAAATTTTTATTCGATAACGTAAACAGAGAGGCATGGTAAAAAAAAACCAAATCTAAAATCGACCGCGAAGTCGAACGTAAATGCGAGACTTTTATTTATTTTCTTTTTTTTTCAAATCAAAGGCGTGTTCTTGAAAGATTGTGAAAACGTGGAAATCTACGAACGCAAGTCTGGCGGCGAGTCAATTAAAATTCAACTCTCGTCGTCTCGGTGATCGGTGACCCACCCAAACCTCGTCCAAGTGGAACGACGTAATCCCGTACCCAACGCGGCAAAATTGTGTTTATTTATTTTTTCTCTCTCTCTCTCTCCCTCCCTCTCTCTCTCTCCCTCCCTCTCTCTCTATCTCTCTCTCTCAATCGGAACTGAATTTACATATGTGCATATGCGCCTGCGTACGCGTCATTGCTCTCGACCGTTTCAACCGGAAATCCGTTGGTAATTACGCCACGCTATTTCCGTAGGTTTTACGTATATTTCCCATGGCGTTACAGGTGCTATTTTTACATTGATTTTTTTTTTCTTCTTTTATTCACGTTCATCTTTTATCAAATGCATAAAAAAAATTTTGTCTGTAAACGGGGTCCACCAGAAAAGGAACAAAAAAAAATGCGAAAAATGGTCGTTTTCGAAAAAGGGTACTAATCGTACAAAAAAATAGTAAAAAATTCAAAAACGGAACGAAGGTAAATTCTTCCCCTTGAAAATGCCGTTTATTAAATTCATTTATGTCAACTATAGGCAAAATGGCATAAAAAATCGTTCCGGAACTTTTTTGAATTTTTGTTCGAAAACTTTTCGCCGGTAATATATATATGTATAGAAATAAGTGTCCACGATACGTTCGCGCGACATAAAGTTAACCCTAGAATGGTAACCTTATTTTTTTTTGACCTATTATGGTAACCTGGGGTGATAAACCACCCCAATTTTGAAAAATTCATATCTCCGGTAAAATTTCACGAAAAGGGTTCAATTTGGGCTCATTTTTTTCGTTTTTTAATGCAGAATCACGTAAGCCTACGGCGATTCCGCTTGAAGTAGGAAAAGTTAGTAAAAAATGAGGTAAAAGAGTGAAAAACATGAAAAATTCGTAAAAATGACTTTTTTGATTGAATTTGCAATATCTCCGTTGATTTTTAACGAAATTGAATAAATCCAACGGCATTATAAAGTGAAAATATACAGTTTTGAGACGGGATGATTAATTTTACTCGATTTTTGAAAAAGTCTATTTATTCCGGGAATCGAAGTCTGGGAATTTAAAAGAAGTCACGAGGTACTAGTCTGGGAATTTAAAAGAAGTCAATCGTAAACGTGAGGAAGGGATAAAGGGCGCGAGATTTAAACTCGCCTGGGGTGGTTTTTCACCCCAGGTTACCGTTCTAGGGTTAAAAATCATCGATTCTCTTTCCTTTGTGCGTAAAAACGCGGAACCCCGCAGTTCAAACAAGAATTTTTCATTAGCGAAGCCCTCCAATTTTCAATCGCAGATAAACCGTCGAGAATCCACCAATCCACCAAGTGCACCTTTCTTCTCGAGCACGAACGTGCTCGAGAATTATGCTCTCGATGCATGCATAAATCGGCCAACTCGGCACCGACCTCGTTAAATGAAAATCCGCAAAGGCGGAAGTACACACGCGATAACGGAACGTAATCCTCACCGTTCTGTTTCCGTTCGACGCCAATGGTTTCCGCATAAGTGCATTACGAAGGATAGAAACGTGGTTGAAAACGGGAATATGGATACGTCAAAGATAAAGACGATGAAAGAAAATAAAGAAAAAAACAAAAACTACCACACAAAGAACACGAGGAATTTGTGAATTGTTATTGTTCGAAACCCAGAGCCCTGTTTGGGAATCGATAAGAGCCGTAAAGAAGAAAACATTCGAGATAAAATCCGTATTGCTATACGGGGGGAGGAAGGAGGGGGGAAGAGACTGAGGTTAGCCCAGAAAAATCTCATCTGGCTCGTACAGTAAAATTTTCGAGCTGGCGTATGCGCGGATTAATAGGCCGTGACGTAATTATACGAGGAACATATAAAAATAATAAAAAAACTGTTCGAAATCAACCAACGTTTTTGCCACAATCGCGCGTTTGTACTCGCATCGATCGTGCAACATTATTCCTCGTATAAAATTCGATTAATTACATTTCGTAATGGCGCGTGTCAAAATTATCTAAATTATAATCGTCGTTCGATGACGAACCGCTTTATCAAAGTTCACGCGAAATTGCACTATCTTCGAAAAATACTTTTAATTCAGACGTATGTCTAATTTTTAAAAAAAGTACAAAAAAATTAAAAATAACAAAAAAATTAAAACTTACAGAAAAATTAAAACTTACAGAAAAATTAAAAATTACAAAAAAAAAATTAAAATACAAGAAAATTAAAAATAACCAAAAAAATAAAAATTAAAACAATGTTTGAGAGAAGAAAAACTAAAAAATCGATGAGGCTCGAAAATAACGAAATTTTTTAGATGATGTTGAAGTTTGCATCGGAATGCAACGAAAGTCAATTCTTTTTCCTTTTGAGCACATTTTTTTTGCCGATTTAGGGTAGGAAAATCACTCAAATGATTTTTCTTATCCTCACGAGAAATCCACAATCCCAATCTACAAAAAAAAAAATGATAGATTGTAATAAACCTGAAGATGATATGTAGAAAAAATAAATAAATAAAAAGTGGCCTCCAGGAACGTCATCCAGTTTGACTATTGCATCGGGGCATTACGTAACGCGTGTTTATCGTGTGTTTAAAAATGTTGCAACGATGATGCTCGTGGTCCGTACGTACGGAAGCCGCGTGTTTGCGCACACGGTAACAATTAGAGGCAATTTGCGCAGGAACACGAGCACTGATCATAGGAACGCGACCAAAGGTTCAGCCACCTTCGATCGAGGCAGGAAACACGCGAGAGACGAGTTCGCTCCTAACGAGAATATCGTTAAAGAATCGATCAGCTGATTGGATACATTTTTTTTTCTTTTTCTTTCGTTCGACTGTTCTTGCGCGGTATTTTTCAAATATTCAATTATCAAAATGGTTTACGATTTTGATCGTGATCGCGCACACTGGTGTGCGCGATCACGAGAATTTCGCTCTTCTGAGGCCTCATTCGCACGAGCGTTAAGAAAGCGTTGCGTTAAGGCGGGCAACCACTTTAGATGCTTAAAAAAATCAATTTTTTTTTTTTAATTTCATAAGTCGTTAGCAAAATATCTTAAGAATACAGCCTGAAAATTTCAAAACGATATTCGGATTCCTTCTAACGGTATGTATATAAATTATGGTCTCCGCTCGACTCCTACGAGCGCTCAGTTAGGTAGTTTGGGTTTTCATAACCCAAACAAACCCAAACTCGAGCGTTTGGCGATTAGCTCCAAAACATCTCCATTCTGGGTACAAAATAATTGAGGTAGCGGCATTTCTTGCTGCTATTTTATTCAATGAAGGAAATTCAGCCCCACTCATGGTTATGAATGAAGTACAAATCGTAGATGATGTTGAAGTTTGCATCGTTGGAGCGCAACGGAATCTAAATCTTTCTTATTGTTTGAATTTTTTCCTGTCGATTTTGGCTGCTAAAGTCACTCAAACGGTTTTGCGAATTCTTACGAGACTTTCGCGACTTTAAATTGAGAAAAAAAGGGTTTTCTATAATCATAAAACTAGAGAAATAAAAATTGAACGAAAAACTTCGTTGCGTTCCAACGATGCAAACTTCAACGTCATAATCGTAGTTGGTCGGCAGAGCTATGGATATGCCGAGCAAATGGATGAGATGCGCGTGACTCGGCAAAATAGAAAAAGTTTATTAGAGACAAAAGAAGCTCGAAAAGCTCGTAAAGAGGAAATGGAAGCTTCAAATGAGTTGCACGAGGAAGAGAATGGACTGCTGTATGATGCTGGAATCGCTGATTAATCGGTAAGACACTTTATCATTTGATTAAACACATTTGACTTTGAGTTTATCGTTTGTGAAACTTTAAACGTGTTTTTCTCGAAACGACATTTTTTTTTCAATTTGCGGGAATCATAACTCAAAAACGAATTCATGGATCATCTTCAAATTTGGAACACCTTTACATAATATAATTTATTGAAACATAAGCGTACAGTTGGAAAGATCAGATTGTTTAAAACATATTTATTATTGCAAAATGCCGGGAAAAAAAATGCTAAAAATCGATCATTTTTTTTTTCAAACATGTCCAACATTCAATTCTCGAATATTTTTTTCAAAATTTAGGTTCATGTTCTTGAAAAACATCTCAAGAATGTATAAAAATTTGTTGGACTATTTCAGATGCGAATTGCGAGCTGCAAAATTCCCGCAAATCGATGATCTTAAATTTTGCATCGTTGGATCGCAACGAAGATCCTTCTTTATTTTTTCATTTGTTCATTTTTTTACCATCTAAACTCTTTTTTTCCGGCTTTAGGTTGTGGATCCCTAATAAGGATGTTCAAAAAGGTTACAGTGACTTTTGTAGCCTAGGTGTGGTGAAAAAAAAAATCTTGTGCAGTACGAAAAATATTTTCGTTGCATCCCAACGATGCAAACTTCAATGCCATGCAAATCGACAACGACGATGAGGACACGCCAAGGAACACAGCGGATTACACCTTAATTAATGCATGAAATAACTTGAAAAAATTACCAGAGATGTATGAAAGTATGAATAAACTATTGTCAGAGTTACTGAAATTTCCATTTTTCTTTTCACAATAAAAAAAAATCCAAAAAATCATCTAATTTTCGGTCTCCCAAAGTGATTTTCCCGCCTCAACGCTCGTGCGAATGAGGCCTAAAATGTTAAATTTCTCGTAGGCTCTCGGTACAACGTGGCCAAAAGAGGTACACACGTATCGTCACTTTCACCTTGAGGACGCGTCGAGCACAGTCAATTGATACACACAACGGATACCTCGGAGAAATCCATCTACTGCGTGTATCTATATTGATATATAACCATGCGTGTGTTTTACATTAGAACATTACACAAGTGTGCAACCTTCATGATCTTCCGGAAAATCCGGTTTTGTAGTTAACATTCTTTTCCCTTTTTTTCTTGTTCGTATTATTCTTCTTCAGTTTTGTGCCGTCGTAGGGCAAAAATAAACAACGCTGGAATGACAAGCCCCAGCAATGTTGACTCCATCACAATAATCGATAGAAATTTTGAAAAATTTTTTTAAAAACGATGTTAACAATCGTGTAAAGGCGTGAAAATAATGATATATTTGTTGATCAGTTGACAATTATTTTTATGACGTTGAAGTGCAACGATTTTTAATTTTTTTGTTTATTTTTATCCTTATCCAGAGCCTTCTTTTTTTTGCAAACTGAGCTCGCAAATCTCTGATAAGAATACGTAAACACGTTCGGATGATTTTCACAGCCGAAAAAAAAATCGAACTTAAAAGAATCGATTTTCGTTGCATTCCAGTGATACAAACGCCTACATCATTTTTCTTTCTTCTCGCGATGTTGAAGCATCGTTTCAATTCTTTTTAATTATTCACATTTTTTTTTTGCCGACCTAGCCTCTGTCAATCAGTCAAAAGCTTTAACGTATTTTCAGAGCGATATTTATTTGCGACGCTACTTTGCAAAAAAAAAAATAAGGCTTCGGATAATGAGAAGAATGAAGAAATGAAAAACGAACAATAAAAATCGTTTCATTCCAACGATGCAAAATTCATGAGGTTGAAGTTTGCACCGTTGGCACGCAACGATTGATTTTCTACTTTTTTTTTTATTTCTTTGTTATTATACTTATCCAAAGCCGGATTTTTTTTTGCAATTTGACATCGTAAATCTGTAATAAGAATACGTAAAAACGTTTGAGTGATTTTTCACAGCAAAGAAATTATTGAATAATTGAAAAGAATTACTTTTCGTTGGATTGTAACGATGCAAACTTCGTTGCAAACGATGCAAACGAACATTCGTGATTCCCTTGGACGCGTTGATAAGATTTGTTTTTTTTATATTAACGTGCGCTCGCTTCCATACATTTCCTACACTTTTCTTAAGGCCTTATATACGCGAACAATTTCAAAATTTTTCATTTTTTTTAAATATATTTTTCATTCCATTAGCCTGAACGGTTAGGAATATTTTAAGCTTTGCAGAATTGAAAAATTCCAAAAATTGTATTAAATAAGGTAAGATTGCATTTATAATAGATACCACGTGGTGCGCCCGACCGCCAACTTCAAAGCCGTTTTTCCACGATTCACTTTTTTGAACCTTGTGGAAAGTTCTAACTCTTGAACGAAGGTTCAGATCGCTTTGAAATTTTTACAACATATTCTTAGTATCATCGCCTATCGTGTGAACCACAGAAACAAAAATTTCAATGACACAAACAAAATATAATAAATAAAATACCGACAGAAAATTGAGTAAAAAAATGTTAAGTTTCGAATTTTTATTATAATAATTTTTTTTAAATAATATTGTTGGTTCACACTGAAGATACATTCATTATGCAATTATAAATATGTTCATTTTTTTTTTCAGACACCCACATCGATGCCGAGAACTTTCACCATCAACGCGTGCGCAAAAAAAAATACATTGCTTTGTTATGTTATATCTCCGTCATTTGTTAATATTTCTGATTTTTTTTTTACATATACTTAACCATGTGCATAAATGATCTGTAAAAAAAAATGTTGTCAATATATACGTCATTTTTTTTTAACCGCGTCTAGAAAAGTACCTTCGAAAATCGGCGAAATCGCGTATATAAGGCCTTAAAACGAGGTGCACGGTTTTCGCGATCATTCGAGGGTTAAACCAATTTGCAAGAACACGCGGAGGGGGGCAAAGGGTGGGGTTTACTCCGCTTACGCATCGGAGCCACAGCGAAAGACCGGAGGCCCAGCAAAATGGTGCCGAAGTTCGCATCATTCGAACGGAACGAAAATTCTTCATGATTTTCTTCATTTCTTTACTTGTAATTACTTGCCGAAATCTTTTTTTTTTTCCCAGATATTGGTTGTAGATTTTTATTCAGAATCCTCGAAAATATATGGGCTTGAAGTTTGCATCGTTGGAATGCAACGATTTTTTTTAATTCCTTTTTTTATCCTCATTAAAACCCCTATTTTGTCGACTTGGGTTGTAGATCGCCAAATAAGGAGCCTAAAAAAATGATCGCGTGATTTTTACAGCTTCAATCTGTCAAAGGAAACTTGGAAACTTGAGAGAAAAAAAATATTTCGTTGCGTTCCAACGATGCAAACTTCAACACCATGAGAATATTCCAGTGCATTTTGTAGTCTAAATGTGTAAAAAAAAAATCGTCAATACGAAGAAAATATATTTTAGTTGCAGTCCAACGATGCAAACTTCAACTCCATTGCTGTACTCCCTGACCTACGCGAAACTCTTTTCCCATTGTGCCCATTGGCATTATCCGTAAACGGCGGAAAAAAAAAGATTAAAAAAATGATTCTCGAATTTATCACAGCGTGTGCGCGTGACTAATTTGGCACCTCAATAAACCGCAAGAGCCACGAAGCTGTGGCGTTTAAAACGGACAAACGTGACGAAATCATACGGCAGTGGATGAGCTTACACGCCTAGTAAACGTGGCGTCCCGAGGATTTCCATAATATTTTCGTTCAAGATTTGAAATATATATTATTTTTTTTCACCGCCAGCGTGAACGCGCCTCGACTACGAGACAAATGATTGTCACAAAATTTTCGTAATATCGTTGTTTTCTTCATTGAACGAAATAAGGCCACGCGTTTTCGGGACTCATTACACGGAGAGAATTAAATGTTAAAAATTACCGTGCAGTAACGGTAACCAGATGACAACCCTGAAACTTCGCTTATTATTACTGAGTAAAACACAGATTTTTCACGAAAATAAAATAAAATTTCTTCTTCAGATAGAACATTTTACCAGATTTTCTAGTAAATTTTCATGTGTAACAAAATACGCAAAACTTAAATTTAAAAAATAT
>OZ010714.1:3989847-4025726 GCA_963932345.1 Ophion ventricosus | reverse complement strand
AGAGAGAGAGAAAGAGAGAAAGAGAAAGAGAGAGAGAGCGCTGGAGTGAGGAATGTGCGGTGAAGGTTTTTATTCAACGTGCGGTAGTTTTTTTTCATTCGAAACGAGACGCGGAAACTCATATTTTATTCATCCGAGAGACATTTCCGAAAAACTTTGTAAATCCGCCGCTTTTTTTTTAGTCCACTGAGCTCATATCGTGTTTGCATGAGCGATGCCGCGTGAAGTACTTGGAAGTGCGATTTCTTGGTATTTATGCGCGCGAGAGAGAGAGAGAGAGAGAGAGAGAGAGAAACAAGTGTCGGTTTTTTTTGGGAGTAAACTCACTTCCTCGCGTCGCAACGCTTCAACCTGCAACCGCCTCTGATACTCGTCGCATTCGTCCTTGTATTTCTCCATTTCTTCCTTCGTCTGGCGCATTTTCTTCTTTAGCATGTCGAGTATATTGCCCCTGTGCTTGAGTCGTCATTTTGTCAAAGTCGCGCGCGCGTTTTTCTCACGAAATAACGTCACTGAACCCTTCGTTATGTTTTTTTTTCTTCTTTTTTTCTTTACTCGACGAGTTAAAAAAATATACGTGTATATTTATATATTAAGGTGTGTGTACGTCAATATTGTGTGTGTGCAGAAAGATTAGTTTGAAAGAAAAAAAAAACAAAACAAAGACACAAAAACCGCCTCGTAGGGCCACGGGGGTGTGTACGATGGGACAAAAAAAAAAGCGAGACGATTTATCGAACGCAAGATTGTTGTACACGGTGGATTGTACGCCGAACTGTCGTCACACGAGCGACCACCGACTGCTTCTCGGCTGCACGAGAGCAAGATGGCCGCGACGAGCAATACGGTGTGAGCGCTCTTTGAAGCGCATGCGCTGCGCTTCATCCTCTATCTCATTCTCTCTCTCTCTCTCTCTTGCTCTCGCTCGCTCGTTCCAGCAAAATGCGAAAGTAGTTCCCTTCTCCTCCCCTTCGGCGGTGCTGCTCTGCGCGAGACGCACCGGCAAAATTATTCCCCGTTCGACACGTAAAATAGTTCCCCGTAGATCGCGCTGCGCCTTCGATTTGTTTTGTCCGGATTGGAACGTGGGAGGGGAAAAAAAAAAAACGAGAAGAAAAAGAAAAACGAGGCATGATTTCGTGTGCCCGATATTCGTCGCGTGCACGGCGACGGGGAGGGAGCACGGGGAATTACGATTGTATTCGGAGGTAAGCGAGCCACCGCTCCGCGGTCTTCCGTAACGCGGGCGAAGCGCGCTCTGTGGAGAAACCGGTGCACCAATGGGTTCAAGCCCCCGGAAATACCGCGCCCGTGCAAAGAGCGCGCTCAATCGCTTCGAATTGTCATACGTATGGAATGATTCCCGTCATTGTTTGCCTCCCTATCGTTTCGCTCTCCCCCCCTTCCCCCCCCCTCCTCCCGCCTCCTCCGTGTGTATTCGCTGTACTTTACGCTGATTACGCGAAAATACAAGATTCATATACGCGCGATGTACACGCGATGCTTCGCACACCTCGCTCGTGTGCGCGCATGCCCTAGAGATCGTCATAACCTCAAAGAAAAATCATTACTCCGATAGAACTTGTTTTAAACCGATGGAGAAATTGCAAAAAAAACATTCATTCTAATGCGAATTTAATCTCGGATGTGCTCTTCTATTGCGGGAACTGCAAAAAAAAAAGTTTTTTTTCGCTCAGTAAACGCTTCAGTATGCCAGATTAGTGTGTGACGTTATTCTTCTTTTTTTTTTCCCTTTTATCAATTATTTTGGTTTATTCAGGTTGAGTTCTTTCAGTCTGCGATTATTCAGGTTGAGGTGAAACGGCCATAAAGTCGCAAGGAAACCGAGGTGAAACTTTTCTGTCGTCCCATGCCGTAAGCTTCATTCTCCGACGCTGTCACAGGCGCAGATTTTTTGAAAATATCAAAACCATCAGCCGCGTGCCTATCGACTTTTACGGCTGATTGCACTCCGAGGATCTTCCAATACCAACTTTGCGCAGATAAGATACATTCAGAGAGCTCTGTTCACTCGCCAATTGACAGTCTGGATGTGCTATACTTTGGCACGTTCCCAGTGTTTCTAGGACCACAAGTCACTCGGTAGTAACCGAAATGTTCGGGACACAGATTACAGATGTTCCGCAATGATCGATACCGAACGATCAATAAGCAATCACCGGATAGTCCTTTTCATAAAAAAATGACTCTTCGTTATGCGCGTGTGGTCTCCGAAGAATCAAAGTACCTATATTTTCCATAGGGACCGCTGTTACTATTACCACAATAATTTTCAAACTCCATTGGCACTTTTCGTCAATGAATTCATGTATAAGCTAGGGATCCTTGTCACAGGATGGTCTTACTTTTCAGTGCAACTGGCCAAATTTGTTTCGCTGATCAAAATTCACCATTGACATTCTATGGATAAATGAGTTTTATCGCAACGAATTACATCTCTGAAAAATGATACAATTAATATTACGCAAAGGGAAGTCCTGAATACCCAAATTTTTATAGTACAGTAACAGTAGTAGCGAGGAGAGATTTATTGTATGCGTTTAGCCATGGTCTTGAAGTTCGCATAGTTGGAATGCAACATTCTTCATATTATCTTATTTTCATCGAAATACGAAGAAAAAAAATTTGCACATTTCTTCAAAATAAGCAATTTAAGAAATAGTGCACATTTTGTTCACGTTGCACAAGAATTGCACATTTCTTCAAGATAGATAAGCATCCGAAGAAATAATTGAGGGATTTTCATAGCTGAAATTTGTGACGAAAAAGTTGAATATGGAAAAAAAAAAATGTATTGCGTTCCAACGATGCAAACTCTAATTTCATATTTAGCCAATGGGTAGTAGTGATCCGAATGAACAATCTGCACACATTCCGCAGTAGTGCAGTAGCATGTATGTTCGGTCAAGATCGTTTGGGTTTGTATTGGACAAACAATAGTATTTGTAGTTCCTTAGGATATTTGGGCTTTCCCCTCTGCATAACATTAATTGTTATAGAATTTTCGATGGGAATCGTTAAAAAAAATATTCCAATTGATTGAGGGGTGCAATCCCGATTCGACACCACCAGGACATTTTTTTAACAATTTCATTCTCCATGTCAAACATATGAGAGTGACATATGGGAGAATCCTTTCTGGAGAATTGTGCATCTAAGCCACATTTTTATCCGCCTCATGGCAGAAAAACTTCTCTCATAGCCGACGCAGCTCATTGGGAGTACTATTGCTGGTTGGAAAAGTTTATACAAGTTAGGGCAGTACATCTTTTTTAATATGCTTTCTTAAATGTTCTAAAAGCTTCTAAGGCCGACGTATCACTTATTAAGATTGTTCTATAATTGTTGATGAAAACTTATACGCTCTTCATATCCGATTTAAAAAATGCATCAATTGCATGAGCTAATGGTAGATTGACAAATCGACGTTTTATATTTATGATTCTATCTACTACTTGGTTGTAAATGTTGATCTTTTAGTATTTTTCTGATTGTCTATCGGCAGGCAAATCCAATATATTGTTTTAGTCCACAGTTGACGTAAGGGGTTACGTGGGTATGAAAATTTACAAAAATCCATTTTTATTTTATTTTATTATCTAATAGTACAATATGTCTAGAATATTCTCCCAAAGTTTTAAGTCAAACGGAGTAAAAGTCTAGGAGAGAGAGCCTTTGGGAATTGCCCTCGTTGGGAAAGACCGGCCGGGAGCGACGCAGGTATACGCATTTTTCTCAAAACACTATTTTTGAAGTCAGTGGACACTTTTGGAAAATTGCACACTTCTTCAAAAATAGCATTGACTAGTGATTGAACGAAGGTTTTTTTTGTT
Organism: Ophion ventricosus; assembly: GCA_963932345.1. Lineage (NCBI taxonomy): Eukaryota > Metazoa > Arthropoda > Insecta > Hymenoptera > Ichneumonidae > Ophion > Ophion ventricosus. Next base: position 4,021,872 of record OZ010714.1, on the reverse strand, counting down.
CGATTACAACTCATTTTACAAGGCTATACGTAGTGTAAATTGTACCAAAAATTGAACTATTTTGCCTACAATTCTGCCAGAAATTCAAATTTCAATTTAAAAAACAATCCTTCGTTCAATCACGCGCTATACTTATCTACGAAGAGAAAAAATTTGGTTATTTAATTTCAGATAAAGCTATCATGAGTTATCCTGACCACCACGAGGACACTTTTCTTTTAGGGGTCTCCGGAAACCAGGTCCCACCGGCTGAATTTCCCAAAATTTTTGATGAAATCTTTTAAAAATATTTTTGAAATGTTTCTCTTTTATGTGCTTAACATTTTGAATAAAATAATTTATATATATTTTTAAAAAAATAGAATATGCCTTTTTTGGCTTTTGAAACCCACGTAACCTCGTAATTGTGAAAATTGCATATCCATGTAATTTACGTATTGGAATAGTTACTTATTAAACAAATTACGAAATTACGACGAAGGCGTTACGACGAATAGTTCAAGTTTTATTGAATTATTTCTTGCTGCCGACTTGGGTGAAAGTTGAATAAAATGAATCTATTCTTTGCAGGGTGCCTACCGACCTGAAAAGTCTTAAATGTCATGAAATTACACTTGACCTAGAAAAAGTCAAGTCTTAAAAAAGTCAGGTAGACTGGTAATTTTTTTAAGATCACTGCAACGCTCATTATCATGAACGTTTTTCGTATTAATTTGTTCAAAATAATTTCAAATTTTCGCGGGTCTGCGACAATCTACGGTATTAGAAAAAAAAGATAGAAAAAAAAATCATTCGTTATCTCAACATAGTTTTTCTTTGTTATTGCGTGTAAAGCGACTAGATGATTTTACTGAAAGTTCCTAAATGTATGTAATATTTTTGCGGATGTTCCAAAAATATATCTCTTTACGGCAAACTTGAAACGATGTTTTGTCTCACATTTTTTTTTACTACACATGGAACTGTACAGTTTGGTGACGTTTCGTTTATTTCGTATACTTTTTATTGGCATACATCACACATCTATTTTAAAGAGCAGAATATAAATATATAAATTTAGAAAATTAGTCGCACTAAAGAATTATAAAGTATACTTTTATACCAGAATGTCATACTAAAAGTCATGAAAATATCCCTATTACTTGCCTTAAAAATCCTTAAGTCATGAAATTTCAGTTCTAGTCATAATTAGACACCCTGCTTCGACTTCAATTATTTTTGATAGACTTTTTTCTGGGGGGGCGGGTCGAGAGACGTCCTAATGAAGGCCTACCGATGTACAATTATAAATAAAAAAAAATGAGCAAAGCTCTTTTCAAAGCATGCGAAAATCCTCGATATTCTGCTCACTGGCTAGTCTTTGATTCGAACGCATTCGTCAATCGCTCGTTCATTCCTTCTCCTCATACTGGCCTGGGCATTTCAAGCGTTTTAAAATTCTCACAATTTTCTCTCATTCTCTCTCCGGCTATCGTCAATCAGCATTTTTTTTTATCGAATTTAATGTTTGCCAATAAATTTGTCAGAAAAAGATTCAGACGATTAAACAAATTGATACGAATTGACTGGATACTGCGATAAATTGAGACACGCCGTATCCGAAGCCTTGGGCAGAATTTTGCTTTCTCAATTCGAGTTCGCTTGATCTTTTTTTTTTTCTCCCACTGTAAATAGACGTGAAGTAAATTCCTGCGAGTAAATTTCAGACGATGGCCCTCGCTTACTCGAGGGTTTACGTCACCCGTGTATATACGGGATAGGCTTTGGAATATATATATATATATATATATATACTGTTCCGCGCCCGATGAATCATCATTATCACAATTATATCGTCAGCTCTTTTACTCTCATTCGCGCGCTGCTCATATGGTTCTCGTTCTTAACGCTAGATAGCCCGGCTCGTACCGGCAATTTGTCATGTATATATATATAAAGAGAGGAGAGAGAGAGAGAGAGAGAGAGCGAGAGAGCGAGAGAGAGAGAGAGAGAGAGAGAGAGAGAGAGAGAGAGAGAGAGAGAGAGAGAGATTCATTTCCAAAATATATATAGAGATGAGAATAGGGTGTTTCAAAGACATTCAGCTTCACGAACGGTCCTCATAGCCGCCCTTTGTCCCCTTCTGTTAAAATCTTCAAAATCAGCTTTCAATAAATACGCACAAGGGTAATTTCCAGGATCGTTCTGTCCCTTAAATAAGCCAATTGTTTAAAAAAAAAGGGAATAGATTATTTTAAAGACAATCGACCCTTCGCGGTCACACGTTCTGGCTATAACACGCTGATCACAGAGGGGGTCACAATGACCCCAGCTATGTTTAAACGATTGCTACGTTGACCGTATCGTTTCGAACGACTCATAAAAATTCAGAATATTAGTTTGAACATTCTAGAATGTGGCATTGTCGGTATTAAATTTTTATCGAATTTTAAAATGACGGAAAAAAAATCAGCAACGGGTCAATGCGTAAAAAAAGCCCTTTTTAACTAAAAAAAATAAAATCATAGCTCTTTTAATTTTCAATTTTTTTTTCATAAAGTTTAGAGTGATGCGCTTGAGATATGATAGTTTAAGGGAAAAAATAGCTTCATAGTGGGCGTTCCAAAAAAGGTATTTATTCTTATATCTGAAGAGCCATATCGGAGTGAAATAAAGAACGATAATAATGAAAAATGAGCGATTTGTTATAAAAAAAAAAGTGGCTGCCAACAACTTATAGTAATTTCGGCTCAAAATTGTGCCCCGGGTGATCGCGGAGGATTAAATGGGCTTGAAGTTTGCATCGTCGGAATGCAATGAAATATTATATTTCTGAATTCCTTGAATTTATTTTGGCTGTTTTTTACCAACAAAAATCTCTCAACGATTTTTTCGGATATTAATTTAACGATCTACAATATAAATCTATAAAAAAAAAGATTTCTTTGTATAATTAAAAATAAGGAAAATATAACGTAAGAAAGAACTTTCGTTGCGTTCCAACAATGCAAACTTCAAAACCATGTATTTCCGGGTGACCGCGGTGGGTTACAGAATCGTCCTCCATAGTCGCCTATTGTCCCCTTACGTCACAGTCTTCAGAATCAGCTACGCATATTTATATAAGGGTCACTTCAAGGACCGTCCTGTCCTAAAATCAGCGAGTTGTGAAAAAAATAAAAAAGAAACGTCAAAAAAGGCCGATGTGCTGATATCGGATGTTATATAGATGTAACGGGTTAAAAATATTTTCATGTGTGTGTGTGTGTGTGTGTATGTGTGTATGTGTATAAAAGAAAGAAGAGAAGAATATTTACATTTATACTTGTATATATAAATATTCTTCTCTCCTTTCTTTTCTCTCGAGAAATAATATCGCTCGCATGTTTTATTATGATTCTTGTGACTATTTTGGCTACCAGTTTGCAACACAGCTGCTCCATAGTAATACACATTCAAATGAAACCTAATACTGAAACGGCGCCGAGTTAAAAAGTTTCACGCCTTCCCTACACTCTTTAGTTTCGTGTACAGGCTGTGCGACGAGAAGGCAAAAAAATCGAACGTACATCAAGAAAATCAATTTTCATTGAATACTCGACAGAATTTTGACGAAAAAAAGAAGAAAAAAAAACGGAAAAATATGACAATCGAAATTACATTTTCTCCCCAATCATAGTCTCAGTTTTCAGTCAACCTCGATACCGAAATTCAGCTCAATTTTCGAGTTGTACAAACCGCATCGCATCCTTCTTGCCAAGATTTCGAACGTTAATTTACAATACAGTTCGCGTGGAAATTATTCCTTTTTTTTTTAAATTGTATTTTTCAATTTGGGATTTTCTAATTTTGGTCTGCCGTATCGATTAATTCGGCGAGAGGACGAATTTGGATCGACCCTCTCTCACATCCTGAGGGCGAATCGAAAAACTCAAAAAAAAAAAAAAACAATTGATTTGACAAAGGTCGAATGGTTAGATTAATGTATCACTGGATGGACCGTCGGGCCAAAAGTTATTCCAAAATGGGCGAATCGTGGATTTACAAGTCTAGATCATGTCGTACATGTTTAGCCTTACAAATACCTTATTCAATAATAAATTAACACTTAGAAATGTTAATTTTCCATTTTTAATAATAATTGAAGTCAAATACGACGATATTGGCGTGTGCTTGACTGAAGTTGTGTCAGTAACTGTACATCTGTTTCAACTGTCCAACAATAAAAATTCTCAATTTTTTAATCCTCAATCCGTGAAGGTATTTGAGGCACCTTAATCCCGTGAACCTGGGTCACTCGCAAACCAACAATTGGCAATGAAAAAATCTGAAAAAATTCATCATCTATCTTTAGGCCGTACTTCTCAAGGGAAAATAGAGTTTATTTTCTTTCTTATTTTTAATATATTTTTTTTTAAAATTAAATAGCAACCTGCGAAGAAAATGATTTGGGCAGGACGAAAACGACCCAGGTTCACGGGTTGAGGGTTAATTTAAGGCCTTAGGCCACTCTAGGATTTTCCAAAAATCTATTTTTGTTTGTTAAAAATGTACCTTAGTACCTATAAAATTATATTCCAAAAGATTATGGGTGTGAAAAATCTCTAAGTACTCGATTTTCGAATTTCAGCGCAACCCCTCTTCGTTCATGTCGTGATTTTCTTCTAACTTTAAACGCGTTTATCTCAAAACTACATTTTTCAAGTCGTCCGGACTCATAACTCAAACAAATTTCTACCGATTCACTTGAAATTTTAACTGTATGTTTAGAATTACATTTTCTGATGCACTACGTAGGATTTTTTAAATTATATTGCATAGTTCCTTTTTTATAAACAATTTTCTGAAGATTTTCTCATGGCATTTTATACTTTTTGTTTTAGAAATGCGCCATTTTGACAAAAAAACAATATATCAAAATAATCCTACGTACGTCTATAGCTATTCTTATATATAATCGAAAAAACTTTAGTGTCTCATCATAACTCAAAAATTATAGGAGTTCGTCCGGCCGTTGACTTGCCAGAAATAAAGGCGTCATCGGAAAAATGCTGCACAGTCGCCATTTTGACATGTATCGTTGTGAAAAAATAATTTTGTATAGTCAATTACGTGTATAATAAAACCCCTATTTTGTAATTCCGATTTATTTTATGGTTTCGCTGAAAAAAAAAATCACAAAATATGCCCTTTTTTGGCCTCTAGAGTGGTCACTACCCAAAAACTCAATATATAATGAGTTTTCCAATGATTGCTATTTAACGTTAAAAAAGGCGATACTCATTACATTAATTTCTCGACAATTACTCAGTCGATTTATTTGAAAACTTAGCATAATCAATCGCTTGATCCTAAATCTTGATGATATAATATTTTCCGAATTTACAGCGATTTAGTTCCATTGGTTTCGCAACCATGAACGAATACAGAAACTGTTTTTCCCATAAGGAACCATGTTAAATTCATATGTTTATTATAACTACTAAATTATTTAGCGAAAAATTCTACAATAATTCATGTATTATTATTCTATCGAGAACTATAATTCCTCAAATTTTCAAGAATTTTGGCCAATTTTTTAATATCCATCCAGTAATAACTTAACTCTACGCGTACGTGGAATTTTTCTGAAACGTTAAATTGCAGACGTGTCGTCGTTGCAACGTGTCAAACGAGCGGAATTATATTCACGTTGATTTCGTTAGTTGAACTAAAGTGGGTCGAGAAGTTTTCTTTTATACGTCAACGCCCTGAAATCGAACGTTTCGCAATGACAATCGAAGTTCTCGCTTCTCTTTTTTTTTTCCATTCTCTTGTACATCCACGTGTGCACGTCAGTATTGTCGATAAAACGCAACAAAAGAAAACCCGATGAATTCACCTCCTTCGCCACGCCCCCGCCCGTATCGCAGTACTCCACAGATATCGGTTGTCCAAAAGCTGAAAACTTTGCGGTTTAAAGTTTCTTTTCTCTCGAACAACAAATAGTACGGAAATGCAAACCGGTGCAATGGTCTAGTGGTTAAGCGTGCTTGCCACTAAACCTGCGGACCGGGGGAGGTCCCGGGTTCGAATCCCAGGCGCGCGCGTGCATTTCGTCGTGAAATGTTTTTCTTCGGCATTTCACGGCGAAATAAGACTAGTTTCACGAATGGGGGGCGAGCTTGATGACCGGCTGTATTGGCATAGGTTTTCCGCAGTTTTCCTATACCCATAACAGAAATGTCATGATGAATATGATACAGAGGGGGAAGTCGGCTGCGGCCGCAAGGAGGGGGGGGGGGGGGGTGAAGAAAAAGGAGTGTGGAAAGAAGGAGGAACGAAACAGTCACACACGGAGAGAATAAAAAAGTAATTTTTGTCGTGAATTTCACGGTAAAAATTACCGTGATATATTTCAATGTGGTGACAAGTGAGAAAAGCATAATAATTCGTATGCGACAAGTTTTTTTTTAACTCACGTTACAGAAAACTTCAAATACGTAGCTAAAATTTTACTATACAAGAAGGGTAGCGCGCACGATAATTTTTACCGAGAGCACAATACATTTTCCTATAACACTCATTAAATTTTATAATAAATCTTAAAATAACTGTTATAAAGACGATACTTTTTTATAGACATTTTTGAAAGGCATAAAATAATAAAATGCACAGTAAAATTTCGCTGATGTTATATATTTTTTAAATTTAAATTTTGCGTATTTTGTTACACATGAAAATTTACTAGAAAATCTGGTAAAATTTTCTATCTGAAGAAGAAATTTTATTTTATTTTCGTGAAAATCTGTGTTTTACTCAGTAACAATAAGCGAAGTTTCAGGGTTGTCATCTGGCTATCGTTACTGCACGGTAATTTTTAACATTTAATTCTCTCCGTGCAGTGGAGGAAAAAATGGTGACAAACGCGAACAGCGTGTACCTTAGGAAAAAACATTAAAATAAAAAAAAAATAGTACCGAAATGCGAGAAGAATTTTCCTTCCATATGCCTTCCGGCACGGAAGAAGAATCGTAAATTTAGAGAAAAACCCGTGATCTGGCAATATTGTGAGCTGTGAGAATAATCGCGTCCGATCATCAAAAAATGAGGCCCGGAAGCTGCGTAGAACGCCATCTATCGGGTACAACGGGCTCGACGAATTGAAGTCAAGAGCGCGCGAGCTCCGAGTCAATTTGGTTTCGAGAGCGAAACAGAGAGCAAAAAAGAACGCGAGGTGAGGATGTTACAAGAGAGAGAGAGAGAGAGAGAGAGCGAGAAAGAGAGAAAGGATTCGCTCTAAATTCTCGGTGCCGAGCTTCACGGACGTGGGCGTTTGCACTCGTTTCGAATTGTAACGTCAACGCATCGAGTGGGGAGAAACGAAACCATCCCGGTCCTCCGTCCCCCCCCTCCTCCATTTATTACGTTCCCCGAGCCGCTCTACGGCCGCTTACGCAATTCCCTTCGGTATTCGAGCCACTGGATCGCCCGCGCGCAGTTTCGTCTCGTTTTGGCATATTTTTAGAACGCTGTGTTGGTCGGTGCGTGTACGATCGACGCGTGCACAGCAAGCAAGGATCGAACGAAAGGGAGTAGTAACGCGAGCGAACAATATCAATCCGACGAGAGAAAGGCCCTGGCATGTGATCGAGATAAATAATCATTTCGGGCCGAAAATATCGCAGGTGACGTGGATTCGCAGGATTATGAGAAGCAACGAGGGGAAATATTTCGGTTTGCTCGTAAAATTTCCACTCGCAGTCTCGTGGCGCCACACGTCAAGTTCAAACGGCTTCGAACTTTTGCACTTTTACGGTTCGCTCCATACCTCTCTTTCTATTTTTTAGTATTTTTATATTATTTTCTATTTCTTATTAAACATTTTATTTGTTTTCATTTTTTATTTTATTTATTGTTATATTGTCTATTTTTTTTCTTATTAAAATTTTTATTTCTTTTTTTCTTATTTTTATTTATTATTTTATTTTTTTATTTTAATGATTTTTTCCCTAAGGTACACGCTGTTCACGTTTGTTACCTATTTTTTCCTCCACTGTGACTCTTCCTTTTTCTTCACCTTTCCCCCCCCCCCCTTTCCTTGCGGCCGCAGCCGACTTCCCCGTCCGTATCATATTCATCATGACATTTCTGTCATGGGTATAGGGAAACTGCGGAAAACCTATACCAATACAGCCGGTCATCAACTTCGCCCCGCCAGTCGTGGAACTAGTCTTATTTCGCCGCGAAATGCCGAAGAAAAACATTTCACGACGAAATGTACGCGACTGGGATTCGAACCCGGCACCTCCCGGTCCGCAGGTTTAGTGGCAAGCACGCTAATCACTAGACCATTGCACCGGTTTTTAAATTTTTTATTATTTTTATATTGTGTATTTTCTATTTCTTATTTTTTTTATTTTTATATATTTTTATATTATTGTTTTATATTATTTTTATATCGTTTTCTTGTATCATATAGAGTCACTTATTTTTGTTTTTGTATCGAGTTTTTTGTTCTTAATTTGTTTGTATTTTCTTCTGTAAGATGTGTGAAATATGAGGATTGTGTGCCAGAGGGCGCTGATTAATCCTAGTGCATTAATAAATTCATCTATCTATCTATCTAGCTCTTATGGTTTGTTATGCAATTTTTTCATTTATTTGTATCTATAATGCACCACTGGAATTTACTAATGATTCAAAAGGGGCCTGCTTATACGCCCGCAAAATTCCATCTTCCATTCCCGAAAGGAATATCTCAAACCATCGATCAGTCAATTAATCTTTCCCTCCCACGCATTTATTGGATATTGTGATGTTTCTGTGTTTTTGCATAATGCTCTTAAGGGATTCCGATCTTAGGACACGAAATCAAAGTCTCTCTCTCCCTACCTCCCTCCCTCCCTCTCGCCCTCTCTCTCTCTCTCTCGCTCTCTCTCTCTCTCTCTCTCTCTCTCTCTCTCTCTCTCTCTCTCTCTCTCTCTCTCTCTCTCTCTCTCTCTCTCTCTCTCTCTCTCTCGCTCTCTCTCTCTCTCAAAAGTAGACCCTCCGTAATAAAGAAATTCCGAAAGCCGACGAGATTTTTATATTCAATTGCTTTCGATTCGTTTGTAATACTTTGCCTTTTTTTGTTGTACTGTAAGCTAAAAGTAACAGGCGTGAGAAAATGCTTCCCTAATGATACTGACGGTGTTAAAGTTTCGATCGTTGGAATGAAACGAAATTTTTATTTTTCTGTTTTCTCCACATTTCTTTTAATAGTAATTTAATCTCCAAGCTATAAAAACCCCACGATCATTTTTTAGGCTTCTTATTTGGCGATCTACAATCCAAGTCTACCAAATGTGATTTTCGAATAAAAATAAGAAACGATAAAAAAAAAATCGTTCCGTTCCAACGATGCAAACTTCAAGCCCATTGATACTGGAACAATTGCAGAAAGAAATAAAGGCTGAGGTACAAAGTTCTCGTTCGCGTACGCAAGATTCCGGTAAGCTTCGGACAACAAGTTTCTAGGTTATGTGGGACAATCAGATGAGTTGATGAATATTCTCGTGGAATGAGGGGGAACAGATGTTGTGTCGAAACGAAGAGGGTACTCTGGAGGATGCGGATAATGTGTCAATATCACGACCCGCAAACAGCACCGGAAGTGCCAATTTAGCGAACTCGTCGGACACGGGCAAGGTGAAGGACCCGCACACGACGATCACTTGACCCAATATATCCCGTGCACCGACCAGCGTGCAATAACGGTCACCCGGTATTTGGGACAGCCGCCATTTCTCATTTTGAGACGTCGGGATGGAACTCTCGACGCAGATGGAGTATCTTTGAAGATAACTGGTTGTTTTCGGATTTAACTGTGATCGCAGAATTCGATCGGATTGACGAATTTATCGTTTTTATAAAAATATCCAATCAGACTTTTTTACAATTGCGCTGGAAAAATTTCGGTTCTTAGATATTTATAGCTTTGGCTTTTAGAATTTTGTCGAACATTTGTTTTTTTTTTTTTAGTATTTTGAGGCATGTCGAAAGGAAATGTCTAAAATGAAAATTTAGGTATTTATCAAAATTCTGCGAGGAAAATGTAAGTATTTAGGAAAATCCTAAAAGGGAAATTTAGGTATTTTGGAAAATTCTAAAAGAAAAATTTAGGAAAATTCCTCGAATTTTTCTAGAAAAAAAAATATATTTTTTAAATTTTCTAAAAGATTGCTTTTGTTCGAATTTCGCGAAAAATTAAACACGGAAAATAATTGTCATTACAATCTCTTAAAATTAATTTTTTTTTTAAGTCTCCAGTAAAATTACTTATAAAAATTTGGATTTGTTTGAGTTTTAGGAAAATTCTAAAAGGACAATTTAGATATTCAGGCAAATTCTAAAAGAAAATTTTTGGAATTTAGTAATATTCATCTTTTCGAATTTGTCTAGAAAAAAAAATCGTTTTTAAATTTTCTAAAAGATTTTCTATTGTTCGAATTATTCGAAAAATTGAGCACGTAAAAAAAATATATCTTCAAAATTATGAGAAAACTTCGAATATCTTTGAATTTTTCGAACTTTTTAACTTTCCGATAAAATTAAGAATTCTTATAAAAATTTGGAATTCGAGTAAAACTTTAGAATCTTTGGACGTCGATTAATTTCCGACGTAAACATAATTGAGAAGCGATACGAAGAAGGAAAAAAAAAAAGATTTCACGAATGAGAAACTTGCACGTTGTCCATGACGTGTTCGCGAGCCCGAAGAGCCACCGTCGAAAAAGAGACACGCCTCGCGGTAAAAAGTTCGTGAGCGATTTTAAGGCTATGGGAAACAGGCACGGGTGGAACGGAGCTAAGCAATAGTGGCGGCGGAGTGAGAGAGAGACATGCAGGGAGTGTTTCACATCGCGTTGCCTCTATGTTAAGGCATTAGTGGATGGATATGAAAAAAAGCGCCAAAATTCTTGAAAATTTGAGGAATGATGGTCCTTGATAGAATAATAATACATTATTTTAGAATTTTTCTAAGTTTCAAATAAATCGACTGAGTAATTGTCGAGAAAATAATTAAAGTAATGAGGAGTATCGCCTTTTTTAACGATGAATAGCAATCATTGGAAAACTCAATATATATTGAGTTTTTAGCTAATTATTAATAACAACAAGATCTGAGCGTATTAAATTTAAAAACTGAGAAATTTTTTGTTGGACAGTTGAAACAGATGTACAGTCACTGACAAAAACCTCAGTCAAGCACACGCCAATATCGTCGTATTTAACTACAATTATTATTAAAAGTGGAAAATTAACATTTCTAAGTGTTAATTTATTATTAAATTGGCTAATTGTAAGGCTAAACATGTACGACATGATCTAGACTTGTAAATCCACGCTTCGCCCATTTTGGACTAACTTTTTGCCCGACGGTTCATCCAGTAATACCTCAAAACTCCCCTTTGTTCTTTTCCCCCCACCCCGTATTTTCGATCTGACTATACCAAGCGGTTGGATATATCGAGACGCGAGAAGAGTTCCAGAGTCTGCAGAATCCAAGGACACAGGGTTACAAAGCCGAGTCCTTCCTCCAAAACTCCCACGGCATTGAAAAACGCTCGATTAGAGGCTTCGTTGCCGGCTAAGCAAATTCTCAGTCGGTAAAAATCCCCTTGCGCGCTCCATGCTTGACATTCCGGAAAGAATCCCACTTCGTCAATAATGTTGAAGTTTGCATCGTTGGAACGAAACGAAAGCTCGTTTTACAAGCTTTTACTTAATTTGATGTTCTTTCAAAACGGAAAATCGATATTTCACCCACTTCCTGACTACTTAGAGCTTTGAAATTTTGCAAACATGCATCTAAGAGATGACAATGCATGATTCAACTTAAAAAAAAAAACAAAAATATCCATAAAATTGTCAACTTTTCATGTAAAATTACCCACTAACACATACAAACAAATTCGTAGCAAACTGTGTTTGTATGTGAAAAGTTTATATGCAGCAATTAGTCGTAAGTTCAATCCCAATTACAGTCTTTGTTATTTTTTACAAGTATTCCATGTTTATTTTTTTTTATTTACTAATAATAACACTGATTCGTTTGGAAGGATCATTCCCTCTTTGCAAAAATTTCAGAGCTCTAGAGAAATCAATTAAAGACTAAAAAGTAGAAAATTATTTTTTTTACCAATTCACTTATATGCGACCATAAATAAAAGCTCGGGACGCTTAAAATTTAGACATATAATCTTTAATGTACATAAATCCGTTAACATAACTGTATTTAATTTACTGTAAAACAACCTTAGATTTCTTAAATGAAAATCATGAAACTGAGTATAAACGTGTGATAATAATTTATCTAATTACTATTTTGCCAAATTAAATACGTTTAATGAAACTGAATGGATAAAATTTACTAACCCATTAACGCCATTGTGATTTTTTAAATGATTTTCAAGCCAAGTTTTTTATATTAACAATGGAGAATTTTTAAATAAAACGTATGCTTCCTAGTACATTTTTTTTTTGGCAAAAAATGCCAAAAGAATTGAAATTCAAAAATCTGAATTTTCATTGAATTCCAACGATGCGAAATTCAACCTCATTTTTCGTTCTCCCTCCAACGGTGTGCAAAGAAGAGACTACGTTTTTTTTTTCCCCGAAATATCGATGAGAGGCGACTTTATCAGCTGTCTGCAAATTTCGCATTCGTGCGTCAACGCGCCGAAAACGTCAAGTTCCCAATCTCTTCATTGATTTTATGAAGAACAGGGGCGGGGATGGATTTGGGTGTAATCTGTGTCGCAATCAGATCCTTCACCTTGTCTCCGCAAGCGCAAGGTCATAAGCCACGTGCTGCCCTCGTGCAGCGTCATGACGCAACAACGCGCATTCAAACGCGTAGTCTGGGCATTATTCTTTCGAAAGTTCGACCAGTGAATAAATTCAATCAATCAATCAATCAATCAATCAATCTTTCTCCGCGTTTTTCCTCAATGCTCCTCTGAATTCCGTTTATTACGATCAACGGACACGTACGGCGAGATACTGACCCGCTTAAGTTGATTTCCCATAATATTCTTAAGCTCGTTCCTTATAAGACTGAACTTCATCATGGTATCGCTCGAGAATATCGAGCTTCCGAAAGCGAGTCCAGGATAGTCGGGGCATCTTTTGCGCCTGTTGGCCTCTCTCTCAGCCCTCACTTCGGTTCTCTCGCTTGGACATCGTAATTTCGCCAATTCAGCGAGTTCGGGATCTTCCTCAACGTTTGGTGTCTCGTCGTCGGAATTCCCATCGCCCCGTGCCCTCGCGACCGCGTGCTCAGGCTCATCGGGGCTCCTTCTTTCGTCCTTGTTTCTCGGCCTCGTTCTCGTTTCTCTCAATCTCACATTAGCGGATATTCTTCGCGGTGACGAGATCTTGCTGTCGCTTGTAGAGTTTGCAACGTTTTTGCGTTTGTTGCGCTCGATCGTATCGCGAATTTCATGATTTAATCGAGATTCGGGAGTTGAATTAACGACGATAAGGCCACACTGCGCGGGCCTTGGCTGAACGCTTTTCGTACGATCATTCGTCTCGTCATAAACGTTCAGCTTGTTTATCGTCGTGTCTCTTGTGATATTGTCAGCGTTCAACGACGTGTCGATCGTGTTGAACGCTCTGTCGTCATTGGCGCGCGTTTTCGCAATGTTATTGTCGTCAAGGTGTCTTTCGTCACAATGTGACTCGTCGGTTTTGTTATCGTCGATAAGTCGGGCTGGCAGGCTCGTTGCTTCGGCCACTGACAATGGCACTGTTGATTCGCACTCGTTTATCTCGTTCTTTATCGTTGATTTAACGCTAGATGAAACAGCAGGGCCACACTGCGCGGGTCCTCTGCTGGATGTATCGAGAAGACGTCGACGAGTCGCGTGTCGCGGATGATGCTGATGACCTCGACGTCTCGTTGTCGCTATAATGCCACTCGACGATGTCAACGAATTATCCATCCTCGGGTGTTATTTAAAGATATTTATCTAAAGATATTACGGACAAACCGTAGGGTACACGCTCGATTTTTCTTTCTACCAATCACGAGGGGAGCACCCAAAGAGCGCTCTACTACCCCAGCACTGGCTACCACTGCACCAGACACTCCGCCATTTTGTCTGTCACTGAGGCTGGATTGCACACGTTTCCTGGCCCCGCGCAACGAACGACGACGAACGCCGTTACACCCATACCAACTTTGTTCTTACGCTACGTCTCTTTCAGCGCGGAACCAATACGTCTGTCCTTTATTATTGTTACATATATACATTTGCGTCTGTGCCGTGTACAGGGACTTGTACGATTGGCGAACACGCGCTTGCGAGTGTCCCCCCAGCGGCTCTCGGTCGCACTCGTATCCACGAGAGCAGCGAAACGACCACACACACGGTTACACTTCTTTCCTCGTTCATTCCCGAATCCCCACTCCGCGGTTACCGCGTCGCGTGGTGCGCCGCAACCGAGTTTTGTGTACAGCCGCGCAGCTCGAGCTCGTTTCGCCCACCCGACTACAGCGCCCAACGCGACCCAGCGGCGAACTAATCACGGCCCAGCCGCTGTCCGCGTTTATTCGCCCTCGGGCTCTCGACGAGTGAACGTTTCGCACGGGCACTTTGCCCACTATTCTCTCGCAACTACGTATAACAATCTCGTCGATGATTCTCGAGATGGAAATACTTTCTTTTCCTTATATATGCGAGCTTGCGAATATCTTGTTGCGAGATCACGCTTCAGCGGGACGAATCGGACGCGCGCGACAAACGCAATTTTACAATGTTTGCCGTAATACGATTATTTTTTTTTCTCGGATATCTGACGCGACTCCTTTTCTACACTTGTTGCGTCTGCTTGGCAGAGAGGAGGGACGAGAGTGAGGGAACATCGAGAGACGACTTTTGACGTTTGATCGGGATTAAGGGATCATTACAGTGTAAAACGTTCAGAAAATCGATTTTTTTTTTGCATTATCCGATGGTACAGACGGTTATAAACTTGCTGTTCAATATTTGGGGCAAAATTCGAATAATTTCGGTCGCTGCAGGCTTTCTTAGAGAAAGTGATTCGAGCAGCGGCTTCCGCACTCGAAACTTTAAGGGACCAGTCCACTTTGAAAATTTCAATAAATCGATTTTTTTTTACTGTTTTCGAAAGTACATACATTCAGAAATATTGTGTCAACATTTTATGAGAATCCGAGCTTTCTAAGTATTTTTTTTTTTACCTGAACGTCAGGATCTCATTTCGTCTACCTGAGCGTGTTCGCTCTGCAAACCGCCGCAGTTCTGAGTGCTCAAAGGAGACCAGAACCAAACGAAAGCAAGCAAGACTTGAAGAAATCGACGATGATGAGCAATCAGAAGGGATTTTGTACGGTGTAGGAATTGCCGATTGAGTTTAGGTAAGAGTTTTTCATAGTATAAACTTCAAACGCGTTTTTCTCGAAACAACGTTTTCAAAATCTAGCTCCATCGTATCTCTAAAACTAATAAACCGATTCTCTTGAAATTTCAACCACATATTGTAAACATGATTCGCAACACGATGACCCTCGATGGTTTTAAAATTTTGATTTTTACTCTTTTTTTTTTGCGAAAAACTGCGAAAAAAAACGCGTTTTTTTTTACTTTTTTCGTTTTTCATCTGCCATTTTTTTATTTTTTGATAAAACTTTATATCCGAGGGTCATTTTGTAGCTGGTGTCATACTGAATCTAATGGACTTTGATTTTTTTGTTTCAGACAAGCCGTTGCCGAGTTGTGATGGAGCTACCTAGCCCACCTATTTTTGAGGGGTTACGTTAAACTATAGTTTTTGTACTTAAAAATGAATAAAATTGAATTAAAATTTTTTTTTAAATGTATTTCAAGACTTTATTTATCAAGCCCAACAACTTGTATATTCATATCTTTTATAAAATCCTCAAACAAAAATCGCGGAAATAGCCTTTTTTTCGTGGCTCCAAAGTGGACTGGTCCCTTAAAACTCGTTTTTCTCGAAATTTCGTTTTACAAAACGGTGTACACTCTCAAAGGAAGAGTTTTCAAGCTATCCGTCTCAAATTTTGACACAACATTCTTCACGTTATTCTTTATCTTGCTCTGTAATTTTTTTTTTAATCTTCATATTTATTTTAACGAAAAACTCGAAAAAATAGGCTAAATTCGATACGTTTTTTTCTTCAAATCGCCGCTATTTTGTCAATTTTGATATAAAAAAAAACCTCCATAGGAAGATAGTGGCTTTCATACTAATCAATAATCTTTTTACAAATTTTGTTTTAGATAATATTTACGGCCACAACCGTGTACACCGTGAGGACTCCATTTTGATCGAAGACATTTTCAACCTTTAAAAAAGTGTAAAAAATGAACGTTTAAACATTTATTTTCTGTTCATGAGCGCTTTGATTTGACATTTAAAAAATCAGACCGATTAGCGTATTTTAACCATCGAAAAAATGCCATAAAGTCCTTCAATGAAGGATTTGATGGCATTTTGAAAGTTTTAGTTACAATGGGATGTCAAATTGGCCACGTAGCTTCATTATCACCGTAATGAAGCGCATGTCTACCGCTTCGAACGAGGCTCGAGCGATTTCGCTAAAAGAGCGAGAATTGATGCCAGGGGAGCAACAATCGGCTTGGCAGGATTTTTTTTGAGGAAACTGACGGTTTACTTTATGGACCAGGCAGAGCAGATTAAGGGTGAGTCAAAATTTTATTCGTGATAATCGTATTTGAACATTTGAACGCTTTTTTCTCAAAACTATATTTTTCAAAATGGCGACCACGATATCACGAAATCTATCGAACGAATTTCTTTAAAACTTGAATGACTTATTCAGTACTCATGTAGACACTTTGCAAACTAGGATAAATCTGATTCATCAAGCCGTTTTTTTTTTCATGTTGAAGAAATCGTGAAAAAACACCAAAATTCATGAAAAAATGTTTAACAAGATGCGAAAAATGTACCTTTCAATATTTTTTAACAATCCAAGTTCAAAAACTAGTTCATACTTGACAGATTAAAATGCCGTTTGATTTTTTGTTTCAGATAAGCAGAACGCCCGCAATCGTGGTCACCGCAAAAAAACTTTTTTTTGAAGATGAGTGCACGGAGAGAATTAAAAAGTAATTTTTGTCGTGAATTTCACGGTAAAAATTACCGTGATATATTTCAATGTGGTGACAAGTGAGAAAAACATAATAATTCGTATGCGACAAGTTTTTTTTAACTCACGTTACAGAAAATTTCAAATACGTAGCTAAAATTTTACTATACAAGAAGGGTAGCGCGCACGATAATTTTTACCGAGAGCACAATACATTTTCCTATAACACTCATTAAATTTTATAATAAATCTTAAAATAACTGTTATAAAGACGATACTTTTTTATAGACATTTTTGAAAGGCATAAAATAATAAAATGCACAGTAAAATTTCGCTGATATTATATATTTTTTAAATTTAAGTTTTGCGTATTTTGTTACACATCAAAATTTACTAGAAAATCTGGTAAAATTTTCTATCTGAAGAAGAAATTTTATTTTATTTTCGTGAAAATCTGTGTTTTACTCAGTAATAATAAGCGAAGTTTCAGAGTTGTCATCTGGTTACCGTTACTGCACGGTAATTTTTAACATTTAATTCTCTCCGTGTGGCTAATTTGCCGTGTACTTCAGCAATGAGCGACATTTTCGGGCTGAAAAAATTGTTAAGTATGCTCGAAATATGAATAAATATGTGGTGAAAAGTTTGCAGTTGTATGTTTATTTAGTTCGCCAAAAAAAAAAATTCCCAAAAAGAAGCGAAAGAAAAGAGCCTTCACACGGGATGGCTGCCTTAAGGGGGTTACACCTAGTTGGAATTTTTGAAAAATCGACTTTTCGTTTTCGACGGATTCTTATAATATAACCTTTCAAAAATATTCTCTGAAAATTTCAAGTCGGTCCGTTGAAAAATTGGGGGAGTTATGAGCGTTTACAGGTAGGTATTTTATCTACGTATATACCTGACGTAAAACTTTAAACGCGTTTTTTCTCGGAATGACTTTTTCAGAATCGGCGACCAAAATATCTCAAAAACAACTAAACCGATCTACTTCAAATTTCACGGACATTTTTTGTATATCAAAAGGCAGTCCTTAATCGAAGTATTTTTTTTTTCATTGCATACTTTTTTTTATATCAAGGAAAATAGAGTGTTTTTTTTTCACCGAAATTTCGACGATCACTTTCGATCGGCGACCATTTTTTCAAAAACCATTATTTTATTGAATCCTTCGATTAAAGACTAGATAATACGGTACAAAAACTAAATTCATTTGGTTTTTTGATTTCAGATGATTTGTTCCCGAGCAAGAGTGGTCACCGCGAAGGACCTTTTTTACACAGCGGTCTGTGCAATTTACTGTATCTCCGTCGTTTATAAATATTTCCCAATAAAAAAATTGTCAAAGATACTTGAGATGATACCCTTTACTATGGAAAAGTAAAGTTAAAAATCTGCACCCATTTCTCAAAAAAAAAAAAAATTCACGAAAACACCTCTTTTTTCCGGCCGCGAACTAAGTGTAACCCGTTAATCAATTCGGCCTCACGACTTTGGAAATACTTATTGCTCGTGGGAACTTTATTGTTTCGTTTTCTTTTGGCGAGACTCTGTCTTGCTTGGGCTCTCCAATACGTATATTCGCGTTGTTTGGGCTTGCGATTGGGTTTTTCATTGAGAAAAGTTGTTACTAGCGAATTCTCGAGTACTTGTGCTGAATCCGTATATCCATAATTTGGTCATTGATAAGAAAAATAAAAGTAACTAAAAAAACAGAAAAAAAAGAGTTTGCCAGTGACAAAAGAGAGAGAGAGAACGAAAAGGAGCGCAGGAAAATGTTCACGCTCTGCAAATATTTCCAAAATAATATTTTCCAACAATAAAGAGAAAGAACTTTGCCCCAATTATTTTTGAAGAACTATTTTTTTCTCATATTACTTCGAAGAAAAAAATTACAATTCAAATTTTCAACTTTTACACATTTTTCTTTTAATTTCTTTTCTCGAGAAAACTTTCGCCGTGTCGCCACCGTCGAAGAATTCCAACTTAAATTTCATTTGTGAGAATAAAGGAAAATCATTCTTACCCAACCGTGCACTGATTCATCAAATTTCTCGTAGCGTATGTATTTTTACTTGTTTTTTTTTCTCGCCCGCATTTCTTGCGCTTTTCGATAAAGCATGCGCGCGTCGCGGAATGCCTTTCGAAATTTCAATATTTGCAAATTTGCCGACACGGCGAGCGCGTTTGTCATTTTTTTTCTCTCGCTTGCACAATAAAACAAAGGCCGTAAGAGTTGAGAAACAATTAGTCTTACGTTCCTTTCTAGCCTACGTGGCGAGGAAAAAATGGGCAAAATTTGTTGAACGCACGTAGCGAGAATTTTTTTTTCTTTTTCTTTCGAAAGTTTATTTTTTCAATTTTTCTCTTTTCTCGTCTGTTCGGCAAAAATCTGTAAATTTCGTCAGGGAACTCGCGTTTTTTCGCTGCCTTGTGTTTTATCGTAAAGCCGATACGTATAATGCGAACAGCTGAAATTTGTTTGCGCAGCTTTTGCATTTCCCTCGAGAATTTTGCCGGTCGCGATTTATCTCAACTCGCTGATACGCTCTTGATGCGAACCTTGTCTTTTTCTTGGTCGCGAAAGAAAATCGTTGTTGCGGAGATTCATTGTTTGGAAAATTAGGACAGAAACCCGGCGGCACGTCGTTCACCGCATCGAGGAGAGGCCCGGATTGTTTTTTTCTTCTCCTTTTGCTACCATAGTGTACACGGAGAGAATTAAAAAGTAATTTTTGTCGTGAATTTCACGGTAAAAATTACCGTGATATATTTCAATGTGACGAGTGAGAAAAGCATAATAATTCGTATGCGACAAGTTTTTTTTAACTCACGTTACAGAAAAATTCAAATACGTAGCTAAAATTTTACTATACAAGAAGGGTAGCGCGCACGATAATTTTTACCGAGAGCACAATACATTTTCCTATAACACTCATTAAATTTTATAATAAATCTTAAAATAACTGTTATAAAGACGATACTTTTTTTATAGATATTTTTGAAAGGCATAAAATAATAAAATGCACAGTAAAATTTCGCTGATATTATATATTTTTTAAATTTAAGTTTTGCGTATTTTGTTACACATGAAAATTTACTAGAAAATCTGGTAAAATTTTCTATCTGAAGAAGAAATTTTATTTTATTTTCGTGAAAATCTGTGTTTTACTCAGTAATAATAAGCGAAGTTTCAGGGTTGTCATCTGGTTACCGTTACTGCACGGTAATTTTTAACATTTAATTCTCTCCGTGTAGTTATAGCTATTCGGTGAGCATAGAAATATGTGCACTGCTCGCCTTTTTTTCTGTGCTTTTTTCTGGACATTTTATTAAGGAGTTTCGGGACTCTTAACGAAATGCTACCATTGGATTCAAATTTATACAGTAAATTCTTTGTTTTAAAATTCAAATTTTAAATCGATTGTCTACAACGTTTCTATAAAATTGACATTTGAAGAAACACTCTTTAACATTATCACACTGATGACGAATTTGTCATAATGTACTGAGTGATTTGACAGTTTTTCATAACATTTAAAAAAAAAATTCACAATCGTGCGTAAAATTGCCATTTAGCGATGAGCGTAGGCAGGTGAAATATCTCCTCACGTTAAAAAGGGTTTTTTTATGGTAAATTTTATAGGAACGGTGTAGACGATCGATTTAAAATTTGGAAGGTGCATTCATATGAGAAAGAATTTACTGTATACATTTGAATCAAATGGTAACACATTACCAATTGTCCCGAAACTCCTTAAGGGGGGCGATCCCTTTGTAACACAAAGAAGAATTTATGGTCGAAAATGAACTCTGCGTCCTGGAATCGCAGATTGATCGATGGATCATTTATTCACAAAATTGTTTAGTCTTGAAACTTCAAACACGTTTTCCCGCGAAATAACTTTTTTGTGAACCTCGTACAGGATAACTCAAAAACTATCTGATCGATCATTTTTACATTTTTCATCATTCTAGATAATATAATTACCGTCCATGTGAACCTAAAGGATCTTGGAAATTCTTCTTTCAAAAACTACTTTTTTATTGACAATTGCTATAGTAAAAATTATATGAAAAATAGAACATTTTCTTTCAACCATGTACCATTACCCGAATTTTTCTTTTTTTTCGGATGTTTTAGGTTCACATAGAGTACGTGGGCCTGGCAAATGTAAAACTACTTGGCTCTGAGGTTTCAGAACAATGTATCAGACACTAGGTTGTACGCCGTGAAACAAGTCAGGCGTCGATGGTCTCTGAAGCAAGTGTCGTACAGCCGCCATTTTTAACCCTCCGCGGTCACCAGGGGTCGAAATGACCCCAAGCGCAACTTTAAGCAAAAATTTTCATGATTATCATTCTTTATTTAACTTCGAGATGGCTTTTTAGATATAAGAATAAATACCTTTTTTGAAACGCCCACTATAGAGCTATTTTTTTCCCTTAAACTATCATATCTCAAGAGTATCATCCTAAAATTTTATGAAAAAAGATTAAAAATTGCAAGAGTTATGATTTTTTTAAAGTAATAAAGAGCTTTTTTTACGCATTGACCCTTTGCTGATTTTTTTCGCCATTTTAAAATTCGATAAAAATATTATATCGAGAATGCCACGTTTTCGAATGTTCAAACTAATATCCTGAATTTTTATGAGTCATTCGGCACGATACGATCAACGCGGCAATCCTTCACACATGGCTGGGGTCATTGCGAGCCCCCTGTGACCAGCGTGTTGTGGCCAGAACGTGTGACCGCGAATATTTGAGAATTTTTTTTTTGCTTGGGAAAATTAAAAGGTGAATAAATAGTTTCGACAGAATTTTTTTTATTCGCTTGTTTACGCCTGCCTGAGGGGATTTCCCTCCTCAACATACATTATTTATGTTAATATTAACCCTAGAACGGTAACCTGGGGTGAAAAACCACCCCAGGCGAGTTTAAATCTCGCGCCCTTTCTCCCTTTCTCACGTTTACGACTGACTTCTTTTAAATTCCCAGACTTCGATTCCCGGAATAAATAGACTTTTTCGAAAATCGAGTAAAACTAACCATCCTGTCTCAAAACTGTATATTTTCACTTTATAATGCCGTTGGATTTATTCAATTTCGTTAAAAATCAACGGAGATTTTGCAAATTCAATCAAAAAAGTCATTTTTACGAATTTTTGATGTTTTTCACCCTTTCACCTCATTTTTTACTAACTTTTCCTACTTCAAGCGGAATCCCCGTAGGCTTACGTGATTCTGCATTAAAAAACGAAAAGAATGAGCCCAAGTTGAACCCTTTTCGTGAAATTTTACCGGAGATATGAATTTTTCATAATTGGGGTGGTTTATCACCCCAGGTTACCATAATAGGTCAAAAAAAATAAGGTTACCATTCTAGGGTTAATATACAGAATTGATTCTTTAAATGAACTATCGAATAAAATAATGTATCAGGGTTTTTTTTTCGTAGAGTTATTTGAGAAAAGCAAGATTTGCAAATAAATGCTTTTATTTCCTTGTATGTATGTGTATATATATATATACATACATATGAGGGGATAAAATTAATATACAGGATTGATTTTTTAAATGAACCATCGAATAAAATAATGTGGCAGATTTCTTTTTCGGAGAGTTAGTTGAGAAAAGCAATATTTTCAAATAAATGCTTTTATCCCCTCGTATGTATGTGTATATATATATATTCACATACATATGAGGGGATAAAATTAATATAGAGAATTGATTTTTCAAATGAACCATAGAATAAAATAATGTGTCAGATTTTTTTTTTCGGAGAGTTATTCGAGAAAAGCCAGATTTGCAAATAAATTCTTTTCTTAAATAATTCTCTGAAAAAAAATCTGACACATTATTTTATTCGATATTTCATTTAAAAAATCAATTCTATATATATGAATATATAAATAATATGAAACGGTAATCCCGAGCCAACCATTATGCTTATTGGCATAAAATATTGACCAATAACTTTCCCTACTATAAAAAACACTAGTAAAAAGTATGTTTCGCACTATAGGCCAATAACTCTATTACATGATATCACATTGACGCGTATACGTATTTACGAAAATTCCATTGTCATGTCTACTTAAATCAGGTGACTTGGGGGAAACATAAATCACAAGCGAGAATAAAAGTTCTTCGACTCGTTAAAATCCCTTCGACAGATTCGAAACCCAAGATTACCCTAGATTGTCGTAACTGGATACTTAAAAAAAAAAAACGTCTATTTTTCGAAGTGTCGAAAAAAGAAGAAGGGTCGAAGAAAAATGCTATAATTTTTGTCGAAAACCCCCGAAGAGTCGAGCTTTTGGTAACTTTTGTTTGGGAAAAATCTTGCTTCGTTTTGTCAATTTGGCGGGAAAGAAGGAAAAATAAGGGAAACGAGAATTTTTTTTCGATATTATTTTGATCATGATTATGATAATTTTTTCCGCCATATTTACTCCTCTGGCTCATAATTTCTTACCAGAGGAAATTTAGCCGTATTCGCGAGCCACCCCCCTGCCCCTATCGGGTCCAAGTAGCAAGAAAATTTCAAAAAGTCACTCACGTTTTGGAGGGCTTTGTCCTTCTCCTCGAGCTTAGTGTTAACCTGCATAAGGGCCTCCTGTGTCTGATCGAGATCATTCTCGATCGTCTGGATCTTCTTCTGAAGGGAGCGAGCTTCCTCCTCGGCCTACACGGCGACAAAAAAAAAAATGTTTCGCGTTATATTCTCATACGTTCGCATCAGTCGTGACAGTGGAGAAAAAAAAAAAAAACGACGATACTCGATGATTCGCTAGAATCGCTAGAATTTTCGATCGATCGTGCCGTACCTTTTCGGCGCGTGCATTTGCATCGCGAGCTTGTTGCTCGCAAAGGAGAGCGCGATCCATCGCGTTGTCCTTCTCCAGCTTCATTCCCTGCATCTTCTTCTTGATCGCGTCCATGGTGCTGCTTTTGTTTTTCTCTTACTCGCTCGAGGAAAAAAAAATCTGCAACAATCAAGGAGATACGCAACAAAATTATTATTATTCATAAATAAGATGAAAAATAAAAATCAACAATAGCCATAGAAATAATAGAAATAATTAATTTTAAAATGTAAATAATAATCATGATAATAACGACGATAATTTATTATTTTTATTTTATTTTCTTGTTATTTTTTTAAATAGCGAATTAAAATAATAAAATATTCTTTATTATTTTTATTGTTGCTATTATTATTGTTATAAACTACTGTTTAACGATGAAGACGATGATAATAATAATAATAATAATAATAGAATTAATTAATGAGAGCAATTCTTTTGTTTGAAGAATAATTGCAATAATGACCCGATGATGGGTACCGTTCTTAATTAACGGTGCGTGCTTGTATATGCGTTGAATAATGGGAAGAAAAAAAAAACTTGTTCAGTGGATTTTATACGGTGAAACTATCGTTGCGGAGGGCCAAACGTTGGATGAAGAGCGCGTTCACGCTTCTGGATCGGTATATAATTAGCGACCTACCAGGCACCCCGTCCTATTAATAGAGGAAGGTCTTTGCTGTGAGGGAAATATCGAATCGGGTGAGACCCGGGGCTACGCCCCGATACTCATTCGCTCAAAGTTTCTTTCTATTTCTTATCTGTTCGTAAACAAAAAAATATGATACTTTTGCAAATCGAGAAGGAGACGTCGCCGAGGTAGTGCAATGGGACGTACATTGAAAATCGTGTTCTCGTGTCATTATCGCGCCGGCACGGAGAGAATTAAATGTTAAAAATTACCGTGCAGTAACGCTAACCAGATGACAATTCTGAAACTTCGCTTATTATTACTGAGTAAAACACAGATTTTGACGAAAATAAAATAAAATTTTTTCTTCAGATAGAACATTTTACCAGATTTTCTAGTAAATTTTCATGTGTAACAAAATACGCAAAACTTAAATTTAAAAAATATATAATATCAGCGAAATTTTACTGTGCATTTTATTATTTTATGCCTTTCAAAAATGTCTATAAAAAAGTATCGTCTTTATAACAGTGATTTTAAGATTTATTATAAAATTTAATGAGTGTCATAGGAAAATGTATTGTGCTCTCGGTAAAAATTATCGTGCGCGCTATCCTTCTTGTATAGTAAAATTTTTGCTACGTATTTGAAATTTTCTGTAACGTGAGTTAAAAAAAAACTTGTCGCATACGAATTATTATGCTTTTCCCACTTGTCACCACATTGAAATATATCACGGTAATTTTTACCGTGAAATTCACGACAAAAATTACTTTTTAATTCTCTCCGTGGGTAATTTATCAACGTCGTATTCGTTGGGAAGTTACACTTTTTTGGTTTTACTTATTTGAGAAAAAAACAAGTGATTATTTTTCGTATTTCAATATCATTATTTGAAAAAAAAACGTAATTTTTTATCGTATTTCAATATCACTATTTGAAAACATTCATTTGTTTTTCGAATTTAAATATTGTTATTTGAAAAAAAAATGAAATAATTGTAAAGATATTCATGATAATGAATGAATGAATATTAATGTACGAAAAAAAAACATTTTTTTTCGACGTTAAACTTTTTATACAAATAATTTATAACATTGATAATATTTCGTTCATATTTCATTCATAATAATTAATATTAAGAAGTATTCTTAGTTGAGAGCTGACTTTTTTTCCGCGGAAACCCAATCGTTATCTTTTATCTCTAAGTCCACGTCATCCGATCCTTTCAACTTCCTTGCTTCCCGTGAAATTCGAGCATAATATTTTCATGAATTTGTCTACCAATCCTGACGTTTCGCGTTGCAAGGTCGTGCCGAGAAGCCGAAGCCTTTCAAAATCTGCCGCGCATTTTTGTATTCGTCCTAATTTCTTTCTCTTTTTTTTTCATGGAAATTTGGCAGGCTAACTTTCGAGGGTTCAAACGTGGCGACGATATTGCCTAATTTTCCGGAACATTAACAATTTTCGGAATTAAACTCTGCAGAACTAACCGTGTTGCGTGTAGTTATGAATATTTTGCGATTTTTACCGTTGCTACTTTTCAATTTTACATCGCATTTTGACAATTCCAAATGAATGAGTAAAAAATATCGAAAAACATTGAATATTAATCTTTCGCGATCACGCGTTCTGGCTATAACACGCTGATCACAGGGGGGTCGCAATGACCCCAGCCATGTGCGAAGGATTGCCGCGTTGACCATATCCTTCGGAATGCCTCATAAAAATTCAGGATATTAGATTGAACATTCTAGA
Source organism: Ophion ventricosus (assembly GCA_963932345.1). Lineage (NCBI taxonomy): Eukaryota > Metazoa > Arthropoda > Insecta > Hymenoptera > Ichneumonidae > Ophion > Ophion ventricosus. The sequence goes on along the minus strand of OZ010714.1, from coordinate 3,995,503 downwards.
GTGCGGCATTCTCGGTATTATATTTTTATAAAATTTTTATATGGCGCAAAAAAATCAGCAACAGGTCAATGCGTAAAAAAGTCCTTTTTATACTAAAACAAAAACATAACTCTTGCAATTTTCATAAAATTTTAGGGCGATTCTCTTGACATATGATAGTTTAAGGGAAAAAAATAGTCCATAGTGGGCGTTTAAAAAAAAGGTATTTATTCTTACATCTGAAGAGCCATTTCGGAGTGAAATAAAGAACGATAATCAATGAAAAATGAGCGATTTATTATAAAAAGTAGTCACCAACAACTTATAGTTATATTCTCTTATAGTTGCGCTTGGGGTCATTTTGACCCCGAGTGACCGCGGAGGGTTAATCAACAATTTTTGTTTTTCGTAATACAACATGAAATTAAGTTTTAATAATTCAAAAAAAAAATACCTCATTCAGACTATTGTGATACTGCACAAATGCATTTGCTCAAAATGCAACGATTTTTCCAAGCTCGAACGACTCGACTCGATTAATAAAATCGAAAAAAAAAGAAAATATAAAAAGTATGATTGCTCTTTGAGGCTCTAGTTCTTTCAAATTAGGGAATTAGCGCCCTGTACAATTACGAGGGAATTTTGAGGACCCGACGAAAACGCTGACCCTATTTCTGCAAGAATAAGCTTGAAAGTACCCCAAACGTATCCCGAGGAATGTGTACACGATTATCTTCTTCGCACTTTTTTGAACATTTCTCCGATCAGCGATCGTTGTTGCGTTCGAACGATGAACGAAAATGGTACCTGGGTCCATTTCCACTCGGGACATAAGAGACATCAACGCTCTTTTTCCAAATTATATATAAATATATATATATATATATATATATATATATATATACACCTATATATATTATTTTCAAAAAAAAATTTTAATGATATTATATTTAAAATTTAAAATTAAAAAAAAATATAATTATATTATATTTAAAAAATTTTAATTATTATTTTTCAAACATTTTTTCATATTTTTATTTTCTCGCATATAATATACGATAATGGTCGTACATAAAAAAAACTTTATTTAAAAAATAATAATTTTTTTTTATTCGCAATGATCACACTCTTCTTCGTTCCTTTAATACAAATCGAATTAGATTTGTTGCATTATTTTTTTATGAATACCATGATTTTTTGTCATTAGTTGCAAAAAAAAAAATAAAAATCGCTCTTAATTTTGAACTACGACCCCCTTCTTTCGCAAAGTTTTTTCTCTTACCACCTTCCAATTTCCTAACAACTATTATCGCGAAAAAAAAATACCGATTTTTTTTCGGGCCTCCCTTTATATATACATATATATACACAGACGCATTTTTTAAACGCGCCACTTGATGACGCAAGGCGCAAATTTTTTGGGAGTTTCCGAGCCGCCGACGATGGCCGAATCGCGAGGGTGGGTTATTTTTACTTTGGCGGAGTGAAAGAGGCAGAGAGGGAGCGCTAGAGAGAGAGAGAGAGAGAGAGAGAGAGAGAGAGAGAGAGGCAAAAGTCGTTCGAGATCTTCAGCATCGGACCTTTTCGGGTTACGCGTAGCCGAAGCATCGTCTTCGTCGTCGTCGTCGACATTGCCGACGATCTCGCGAGGTAGAAACGGAGCTGGGTGGTGTCTCGTTACCTCGAGTGGAATTTTTCTTCATTCTTCGTCTACCATTCGAGAATTCTCGCGATATGTATATTTTCACACCGATCGTAGCTACGCTTCGATATTCGCTGATCTGTTGCATTTTTCATTGATCCTTTGTATTTTCCATTGTCCAATTGATTGATTTATTCCAAAAATATCGTTTTTATTAATAAACGTAAATTAATGGCCATCGTAGTTTCTCGTTCAAGTATAAAAATTTGACTTTGCTTGGATCGAACAAAGCTTTACGAATAAAACAATTCGAATCCGGATCTTAGGGATCTAACATTTTAATTGAAAGATAATAAATTAAATAATAAATTCGTTCGATCGATAAGTGAAGATCACGACAATTTTTATTCAGAAATCGAATTATTTTTCGCCAGAACGAGGCTTTGCGAATAAAACAATTGAAAACCGGATTTCCTTGATCTAACATTTTAATTAAACGATAATAAATTAAATAATAAATTCGTTCGATCGATTCGTGAAGATCACGACAATTTTTATGAAGAAATCGAATTATTCTTCGCCAGAATTTACTGCAACTCGCGTATTCGTTGATTCACTAATCACTCCGATTCGTTGCTTTTTTTTTCAACATGCAAAGCATTACGATAAGCTACAAGCTGTCAAATTCTTCCGAAACGTGGATCTGTTTTTTTTTTTGTCATTCTCACATTTCTCGGCCAATGTCAGGCACGAAGGTGGCCCGAGACAATCGAGAAATCGCTCGATGATTCTCGAGCACGTAAAATCATTGTTTATTGAAGGAGCTAAACGGTGAGTCGTTGAACGGAGAAAAGCTCCGGGAATTTGTGGTTGGATGCCAAGCTCGATCACCGATTCGATATTTCCAGTGGCGTAGATCGCCCCGAGGGATTCGCAAATTCTTTTGCTTTCCCGCACGGTTTCCTCTCTTTCTCTCTCACCCTCTCTCACTCTCTCTCTCTCTCTCTCTCTCTCCGTCTCATGGACGACAAGAAGAAAAGGACTCGCTTTTATCGTTGTGAGATTGGCCGAAGCTCCTCTGTACCACGGATGAATCGAATTACATTCCGCGAAATCGTGCGATGCAAAATCGAAGCGATCTCATACGCGCGTGTAATCGCGAAAATATAAAATCCCATTGCGTTTGCAATATTAATATCGGACTAACGACTCCATAATATTTTCATCGACAATCTTCATCGTGATTAATATCGGAAAATGGCTTTGCGAGTATATTTTTGTATTAAAAAATACATGATTCGTGTAGTCACGTAAACTTACTTGGGCAAGTATCGTTGATCGTTGGCTGCGTCGGATGGTGCGCTTAAGTTGCACGTTGAGTCACGACTGGCGGTGTCCGGGAAGCTTTGCCGACGACGAATCTCCCTTTCCTTCGCGAGGCTATCGCACACACGAGGCGAAGAACACACGAGCTGTACGTGGTTTCGAGAGAGGAAAACCAACACCGCACCACCGGTTCGCCGCCAATGTGATTTCTTATCCCTACCACACGTCGAATCGCCTTCTTCGTCCTCTTCCGCTCTTACACTTCTCCTCTGTACCTTAAGTTTTTGCCCACATCCACCACCATATCTACCATAGAGAGAGCGAGAGAGAGAGAGAGAGAGAGAGAGAGAGAGAGAGAGAGAGAAAGGGAGGGGGAGAGGGACGAGCCGTCGACTTACGGAAACGAAACGCGGGGAATATCTTTAGATTTGAATAACCGAGATTATGACGAAAAGAGGTTGTCCTAGAGTGGTATCGCTCGCGGACCGCTGAAAAACGAGAGCACACAATTTTTCAACGATTTTATGAGAAATCTTGGGAACCGCTTCCACTCTCAATATTACTGAAAACATTACTGTGACTTGCGAAAAATCGATGAAACTTTTAGAAAATCATTGCAACGAAAACATCCTAATCGATTTAGTTTTAATTTTGGTATATATCTTTTATCTATAAATGATCTAGTGTCTTGATTATTTAGAAACTTGCTTATCTGCAATCTAGATAAAATATTGAAGAGATTATTTAGGCTCTAATTATTTGATAATTATTTATTTTAATTGAGGCTCTGTCAGTCACCGTTATTCGTACTGTCTATTATCTGAATTTCATCTTGTGTAGATGATCCGTTATCTAGAGTTTGATTGATCTCATCTAGATTGGAATCTGGATTCCAGAGATCAGTTATTACCTACATTATCTATTATTTAGGCTGTCTTTCATCCTTAGTATCTGTTGTACGGATTATCTATTATTATCTCGATTATATATAATCTAGTCGATCTGTTAACTAGATAAAGAATCTAGATAATCGGTTATCTGGATGGAGAATCTAGATAATTTATTATCTAGATAATCTATTATCTAGATAAAGAATCTAGATAATCTGTTATCTAGATGAAGAATCTGGATAAACTATTATCTAGATGATGAATCTAGATAATCTATTATCTAGATGGAGAGCCTAGATAAAATATTATGTAGGTGATGAATCTAGATAATATATTTTCTAGATGAAGAATTTAGATAAACTATTATCTGGAAAAAGGACCTAGACAATCTATTATCTGGATGAAGAATCTATATAAACTATTATCTGGATAAAGAATTTAGATAATCTATTATCTAGATAAAGAATCTGGATAAACTATTATCTAGACAACGAAACTAGATAATCTATTATCTGGATGAAGAATCCATATAAAGATTATAAATCTAGATCTATCTAGATTTTCTAGATACATAATCTATTATCTAAATGGAGAGCCTAGATAAAATATTATCTAGGTGATGAATCTAGATAATATATTTTCTAGATGAAGAATTTAGATAAACTATTATCTGTAAAAAGAATCTAGACAATCTATTATCTGGATGAAGAATTTATATAAACTATTACCTGGATAAAGAATCTAGATAATCTATTATCTAGATGAAGAATCTGGATAAACTATTATCTAGATAACAAAACTAAATAATCTATCATCTAGATGAAGAATCTAGATAATGTGTTATATAGATGAAGGATTTAGGTAATCTGTTATCTAGATCAAGAATCTAGGTAATCTGTTATCTAGATTATCTAGTTTCCGAATGAATTACTACTTCGATTGTTTATTATTTAGTTGACTCATTATATAGATGACTCATTATATAGATCGATTATATAGATGATTCATTATCTAGATTATCTGTTATCTGGATTATCTATCATCTAGACGATCGATTATTGATATTATGGATTCGTGGATGATTACAGTTTTTGTTTCTGACCAACGTTGTTGTTGTTGCTATTTTTTTTCATAAATTCCTAAAATCTTCAGCGTTTCTTTAGATAGCGACGAAACCTAGTTCAGCCCCTTAAAGACGCTCGAACGTTGTCCAAGAAATAGAACAATATTTTTCCACGCCCTGAACTAACGTATGCAAATATAATTCACGTTTCGTTTTTGGCTCATTGTCAAGCACATTTGCTCGCCATAATCAACTCGTGAAAAACCGAATATTTTTTTAACAATCTCTCCCCCTTAAAGCAAGCAACGTTGTTCGACCGAAGGAAATTTTTTTTTCGCGCACGAAATTACGCGCGGCGAAACTCGCTCGACGATTTTGCGGAGAGAAAGTTTTTCCTCCCCAGTACATGCGCGCAAAAATTCATAACTCGAAAGGCAGTTGTTCGCGAGGACGTACGATAAATAAAATCTCGTCGAAGACAGAAGAATGTATACGTGCCGGCGCGTGAAAATATATTTGTTTATCGTGAAACGTTACGAGAGTGGCGGCTGCATAACGGTGTCGCGAGTCACTGGAAATATCCCATGGAAGCTGAGCTTTTGTCGGGTATATACTCACTATATTCTCCGTGTCTCGAAATAGCACGAAGACTTATAATGCTCGACGCATTCATTCTTACGAATCGGAAGAAAAATACATGCGCGAAACGGTATATTTTCAATAGTAATCGGATCCTGTTCTATAAAGGAAGAAGAC